>DWLS01003231.1:0-16207 GCA_018246255.1 Pachliopta kotzebuea | reverse complement strand
TCCATCTGCGAAGCCTTGGCCAAACGGAATGAGATAGACCCATTTCTTAAATGGATGGTGACTGGAGATGAGAAATGGATCAAATTCGATAACCCTTTGCGAAAACGTTCATGGTCAAAGAGCAGTGAAGCACCTCAAACAGTGGCCAAACCAGGACTAACGGCCAGGAAGGTTCTGCTGTGCATTTAGTGGGACTGGAAAGGGAATTATTTATTATGAGTTGTTTCCATATGGCCAAGCTCTAAATTCTGATCTCTACTGTCAACAACTGGACTGTTTGAAGATAGCAATTGACCAGAAATGGCCAGAATTGGCAAACAGAAGAGGTGTCGTGTTCCACCAGGACATCACTAGGTCACACATGTCTACAGTGACTCGCCAGAAACTTCGGGAGCTTGGTTGGGAAGGTTTAATGCATCCACCATACAGTCCGAACTTGACACCAAGTGATTACCATCTTTTTTTGCATTACAAAATTTCTTTAGTGATAAAAAATTGGCATCTAGGGAAGATTGTAAAAATCGGCTACTAGAGCTTTTTGCAAATAGAGACCAGGACTTCTACGAGAGAGGCATTATGAAGTTACCTTTAAAATGGCAACAAATCATAGAACAAAACGGTGCATATTTGACCCAAATCAGACAATCCGAAGCATGTTAAATAAAGTCCTGAAGTTCATAAAAAAATAATGGATAATTTTTCCACAGCCTATTATAATACATGTGTCAAAAAATAAAATAACATGATTACTTTATACACTACCTTAATTTCTGCAATGCTGTCATTTCTTCAGGTATTTCCTTTAACTCATTGCCCCTTGCTCCAAATGTATCCAGTTTTGACAACTTCCCTATTTCTTTTGGTATCTCTCTTAGTCCAGTACGATTACACCAGAACGCTTCCAGGTTCTCTAATTCTCCAATTTCAGGTATCAATTCATTCAAGGGGTTGTAACTAATGTTTAAATTAACCAGATTTTTTAAGTTACTGATCTCCGCTGGTAATGAGTTTATATTATTGTAGTCTAAAGTCAACGTAGTGAGATTGGATAGTTGAGTTAACTGCACTGATATCGTACTAATTTTGTTTTTATGCAAATAGAGGTGTTCGACGTCCAGGCAGGTGTAAAGCAAATTGGGTATTTCACTGATTTCGAAAGCGTTTAGACTCAAACGGGATTTCTTTTTTGCAACCGCCTGTTCTATCACTGCTAATATGTGGTTTTCACGGATGAATTTCAATATAGCACTCATTCTGAAGTTATTTTTGGTCTTATTGCATTATGTATTGCGTTTGAATTTGTTGGTGACAAGGTGACAAGGACGACGACAAACAACAGTCGATCAGGTGACAAATGACAACAAAAAATAAAAATGTTGCAATATTTAAAAATTTGAACATCAATAAATAAAACTATATTTAATTACAAAATGCTTACGTTTGAGAGAAATTATTATTTTTTATTAAATACAATGTTAAATAAAAGCACTGCTTCATATTAACAGTTTTTTTCAAAATCGTAAATTTTATCATTAATATGAAATCTACTAGCGTATAAAGGAACGTAACAGATAGTATCGATTCGTAAGACCACATATAATCGATATCATTAAAAATAAACAAGTGGTGAAAAGTTCTTTAGTAAAACAGGTGAACGGCTGATAATTACATTTAAGTGTTAATATAAAGTGATAATATATTTGAAAAAAGTAGCCATGGCACCTTCTATCAGAAAAACATTTCTAATGTTATATTTCGTGATATACGGTGAAGGTAACTTCGAATATTTATTTTAATTCCCTAAAGTGTAAAGTTGGTATTAAAATTGTTATTAATATTTATAGCTACTCAGCAAAACAAAACACTCCGTCATGTAAGAAGATTGAGCGTAGATGATACCTTCTATAAAAATCAGAAACAGGACTCATATAGATCCTACCAGCCGGTTTCTATAAAATATCATAAAGCCTCTTATCCAAGAGCTGACGAACGAACTGATTACGATAACTCTTACGATACTGAGTATGGTGGTGTTGTGTCAAATTTTACGTCTTCCATTTATGAGGATAATCCCCCACTCTACCCTAATCCTGAAGATTTTTCTAAGAACCTTGGTAAGTACACCATACCAACTCAATATGTTCAGCTTTTTTTTAAATACGTAATTTAATTTTATGCTGAAATATTTTTTTAGCTGTTAAATTGGACAGTAAAGGAGAAAATGAAGTTGAATTGCCTGATGATTCGTTAGCAGATGCTGATCTAAAAGAACATAATATTATCGACAGTGTTACATACCTTTACGGATTTAGCAATTGTCATGGACCAAGAAATGAATATATAATATTGGTAAAAGATATTTTCAATTGGCTTGTAAGCTTTGCTTGTTTACTTCATATATTTCGTTACCATATTATTTGGATGACTTTATACACCGCTAGTATCACAAGTTATAACGTTGCAAATAGTTTTTTAATCACGCAATTTTTTTAACATATTTCTATTATTAACAGATATTTATAAACACCGCAATCACTTCTATCATGATACTTGGGTCGCTGTTGTGGCTCATGTTGAGTGAACACACAAAAAAATATCGTCAAGAAAGCAAACTTTATCCGATCACAGTCAATCTATGCTGTTCATTTATTGTTTGTATGTTGATTTACGTCAAAGCTGTTTCGGTAAGTAAATTTCGCGTATAACATTAGATTTATTTAGCAATAACTGAACAATTTGGCTATTACGAAAACATTACAGAAAGACTGATTAGTTTTACGAATGAGAATTGAAATATTTACGTAATTACATTTTTATAAATAAAATATGCAATCTTCTAAAAAGTTGTTCTATATTTAGTGAAACTTGAGCACCTTGACGTCTCCAAAGAGTCAGCGGTATGATTGTAATGATTTCGTCCAAGCTAATATAAATACAAACATCAAACTTCGTGTTAGCGAAGAATTCCTGCAATTATTCGAAAAGTCATGGGTTCAACCCCCCTGAGCATCAGTTTCCATTAACCACTTGACACTCACATTTTTTCGAAATTGTCGGAAATGCAGTGCACCCTTGCTGCAACTACAGAAATCTATAATATGTTACGTAGAAATTACTTAGGTATATTCAAGGTTCACCACTATTCTCAATTCGGGAAAACTTACTAAGTAACGTTTAAAAGTTGCATGCCCGAACCTAGTTCCTGGGCATGCACAGATTTGACACAAAGCCGCATCCGAACTAGGTTCGGGCATGCACGTCAAGTGGTTTAAGGAAATTAAAAGGGTTTTTAATTTTTTTATCGTTTTACAATAGGGTTCCTCTTCGCCGGCTGTCTGCGAAAAGATAGCTCTGTTACTCCATTACACTTACTTAACATGCGCCTCGTGGATAATGACGATGGCGGCTGCCCTGACTGAATACAGCTCTTACAATACCATCATGCCAATTAAATACAATTATCTGTTCGCGTACGGAATCCCTGCCTTCTTCGTTATGGTAAGATAAATGTCTCTTTCCGACTGTCCAGGTTTCACCGAAGCGGCTATTTTTCCCGCCAAACTGTAATGTGCAAACATTACTGTGTTCCGATTTGAAGGATGTTGTAGCTATTGAAATTACTGGGGTAAAGAAACTTAACATCTTATGTCTTAAGGCGACGTCTGAAATGTGCGAAAGTTTATCATCCTAACTAGCGCCCTCATATCACCGACCTCGTTGGTTTATCGAATACAGAATATCTATATGTTTTTATGATGTTTGTAATTAAGCGATTATCTTTTTTTTATTTAAATATATAATAGTTATAAAAACATTATTATTCAGTTATAATTAATGTCCTTTAAGTTAAATAGTAATCGTTTATTTTAATGTTGATTCGGTTTTCTTTCTTATAAGCACTGAGTTGCAACAATAGAACAAGCTCTCTTTGGAATGACGATCATCATGATCGTAAAGGGACATCCACTGCTGGGACAAAGGAGTTCACTTTAGAACATAACAAGTTAATGATATTATATATTTGATCTTTCTCTTCATTCTCTAAGTTAAGTGTACGTTGCAGTTCAACTATGCATTGTCAATGGAACAATACGAGATCAAACATTACTGCTGGATGTCACTAGAAAAGGGAATGGTTACTGGATTTATGGTACCGGCAATGCTTCTGATCATTATCAACACTGGTATTATACTGCTTGGTTTGAAAGTGGTCAACAAAAAGCAATCAGAGTCGCTTCAGACCAGACTGCAGGAGCTGTTCGAGCGGCACGAGGCAAGCTTTCGTAAAAATGGACAAGACTTCAACACTAGGATTGAGAGTGATGACGCGCTGGACAATATTCATATTGCCGGTACCAGCAGGAAGAACACGGACAGTTCGGAGACTTTGGACAGAGAATATAATGGGAGCGATGAAAGCTGTTATGTCAACATTGGCTTGCCGAATGAGGATAATATGGATGATGGAATCGATGTGAGTATTAGTGCAAGTTTGGGCATAATAATTAATTTCGTAAACTTTTGAGGCTCCTACTTCCATAAGACAGCTGCAAACCTCTTGTCCAGTTAGGGCCACTAGTTTTTTTTTATACGCGTTTCCTACAACTACCCTCATACTGTCAATCTGTTGTCATAAATGTATTCTAGGATAGCACGATTAACCATCCACAGTTTATTGCCATTTAAAATCACGTGAAACTGAGGTTAAAGGTAAATCAATAGGAGTTAAAAATCGTTTAAGTTTTAACGTAAATTAATTTTTGTACATGTTCAATGTTGTGGTTATATAGATGAAAGCAAGGTCCTGTTCGGGATAAAAAATATCAATGTGAAGTCAATTCTAAATATGGCTAAATACATATATACTGTAAAAAATCTATCTGATATGGTTTCTTTTTATCCGACGAGGCGACACATGTAAGGCGTTCACCTGATGGTAAGTGATAGGTATGCTCATAACAACATGGCGCTGGTTAAGATGGGTATACACAGCAGCATTTGCCCTATCGCTGACAGATCCGGGGCATCCCATTCATAACGGCTGATGGCTTTCGCGGAAGGTTTAGTGGGTAGGGGTCGTCCAGGCCGAGTCCCACACGTCCCTCCGGGCCCACCCACGGCACCGGCACCGAGCGGCGGTTGCGGATGAACTGCTCGATGCTATCCCGTGACCCCCGTATAAATTCGGATGAGACTACTACCGTGTGAAGATTTTTTAGTCGGTCGGAGTCCGACACTATACCAACGCCGGCCCTTGGCCTGGGATGGGCGTGCGTTCATCTGCATCTTTGTTACACACGAGAATAAAAAAAAAACCTTCGGCACCGGCGGAACGTCCGTAAAAGGATTCCCCCGCGTAGAAAAAAAGGGTGTACACAGCACCACATTGCGCTAGTCGCACGACTTCAATAATTTCACTAGATTAAGTTAGGTTAAAATAATTGTAAAGTGTTGTTAAATGAAATAAAATTTTGTAAATTAAGCTTTGTTTCCAGCATAACAATTTTGACAAGGATTCCCAAGACCGTGGCGTTACGAACGCAGTGGACGCGGAACCCCTGTGGATGAAGTTCGATTGGGGCACCGAAGGGAATGATGTGAAAACGTACCTGAACCTTTGCCTCGTGTTGGAACCGTTTTTTGCCATTAACTGGGTAATGGGCGTTGCCGCCATAGAGAATGCTGGACATTGGACGACGCCCACAATCTATTTAATCCTTGCCGTAATGATGGTAAGCATTTAGAATCGACTTCCCATGACTTGCACTGTGCGGTGGATTAAAGTAAGATCTTTAAATAGGGTTACGCATATCAATTAACTTAACTAGAACTATTTTACAGTACTTTCTCTTTTCATTAGGAATTAATATATATATAACATATGTGTAAATATATATTATATAGTGTATTACATGTACTATATATGCGTTTGTTTTAAAGTATTTTTTTTTATGTATATGTATTTCTAACTTGTACATTGTACTACCAATAAATATATATAATTACTACACTAAGGTTAGTTGGTAGAAAACTCAAAGTGAGTTAAGCTCGCGTTAAAGTAATTAATATTTTGCTGTTACTTTACTTTATGTACAAAGTGAAATAAATAAATATAAATAAAATAATAATCAGAGATCCATTAGTGGATTAAAAATAAAATAATAATTAAACAGAAAAAAGAAAATCAGTACAAACTTTGCTAAAGCCTTTAATATATAGCAACTGGATGAGTATAGCCGAAGATGGGTCTCAGTGGTGTTCCTTGGGAGAGGCCTATATCTAGCAGTGGACTGTCGCAGGCTGTTGGTGATGATAGCTTTATCATCACATATATTTATAAACTATCTTTTTTTTTTTAATTAAAAACCCATAGAGAGACACGTGCTCCAGTAGCAGAGGAACGCTTCGGCTGTATTTGCACTTAGCTTCTTTATTTAGTGAAATTAAAAAATAAATTGTTTTAACAGTACGCCTACTTCGCTGCAACCATCTGCTCCAATTTGCCAATGATGGTTATAAAAAAACCAATTTCAACCTGCTGCGAAGATATTGTCGGTGAGCCCGTAATTGTTCCGATTAGGTAAGAATTTTTAGTATATATTGATAAATAATATCTTTTTCTATTCGGCGAAGCGGTCAGAAACTTTACACGTTCACCTTTCGCAATTAATTACGTTGGTGTACACAGCACTATATTTTACTCGTTACCTTGATCAAAATGATAAATCTCGTTACTCCAGTAATTTTATTAGGTACAGCGCCCTTTAGACAGGAAGAAAACAAAATTTCTATTTGACGATAGTAATAAGCGCTTCTGAGAGGTATCTATATGATTGGTGTTCCAAAACAGACTTATCAAGAATAAATTTCGATTTAGTATATTTATAGGTCTATCGTTGTTACTAAAAAAATCACTGGTGGTAAGTCTCTTTTAAGTTTCTTCGACCATGTCGTGAGACGGATTTTTTTTTATTTTCTTCGTTGGTTTTCCTAATTTTTAAATTATCTTTACTCATTAATTATTTTTTCTTTTATATTATTTACATTTTACGGTTGGTTTTTGTTGCCGGAAACTGTCTAGGTAGGTACCACCGCAGCTCCTATTGCAGTCGGCAAACTGTACTGTGCAAACATTACTGCACCAGTTTGACGAGAGCTGTATGCTTATAAAATTACTGAGGTAACGAGATTTAAGACCTTAAGTTTCATGGCGATAAGCACAATGTAGTTCAATGTACGTCACCTTAAACAGCGCCACGTTGTTACAAGTAAGTGTATCACTTACAATCAGGTGAACGTCTTGCTCGTCTCGTTGAAGAAAAATTAATAAATTTTGATCAGTCTATATTTATTTAAGAACTCAGTGATTGTTATTACAGAACCACAGATAGCATTCCTCTACTGAACCCGGCGGTGCAGAAAACTAACGGAACTCCTGCTCCAGCGGATACCATAAGCACAATCAGCATCTAAGGAGATGATTGAAACTCATCTCGGTTGCCGCACTCACAGCCTCTCAACGGCTGATCAAACGACGCCATTAATTTGAAAATGAGGGACAGTCTTTAAACGTTAAACAGTATTACGTACCTTTGAATTTGAACTTTTCTCTAATAAAGATATTGAATGAAAGAAAATTCTAGTATAAAAATATATATTACTAGAACAAAAAAATGTCTGATAAGTCGACTGTATTTCACGAGTCACTTATAACATCATAAATAGTAGAGGAGAGCCATAAATGTCAAAGATGGCGTTTGACATTTATTTTTTAATTCAATAATAACTCTTGAGAAAACATCCTGAATATTATCGCACACAATGTTTTAGTTAACTAAATATTTTTTAAATATTGTACATTTTTTCTGGCCAAAGATATATTTAGGTAAACATTTTTTTATTTTTTTTAAAAAATATGCACACTTTTTTGTGCTTCTCGTTTCTATGTTGTTATGCTAAAATACCTGTCAAGTTAATAACTCCTTTCTATGTTTTAAAACATATTTTTTTTCTACAAATTATTATTATTAATCTTTTTAATAAGTTAGGCACAAACGTAGAAGAGTTAGGCCTAATAGTTGTTAGACAATAGTTAACTTTTTGTTCTTACTTATACCGAGATTTATTAAAAATGCGAAAGGAATTTCATTACAAATATAAAAACTTTTTAGTCTTCAAATGTGATAAAATTTTAGATTCAAAATTTAGTATTAGTATGTAGATATGTTGCTACATGTTTATAACATATCTTTTGGACGATGTTCTATCCTAATACTAAAAGTAGATTTTCTAAGACTGCTTCAAAATTCTTAACGCCTATAATAAGTAGTGTACACTAATTTTATAAAAAGCAGCCTCCAAATTATAATTAACATTTATTAACTAATTTCAATATAATTTTAGTTTATAGCAATGTGCAATTTAATTACAAAGAAAACTACTCTATCGGGGTACAATGTAATTAATTATTCATAGAATGCCTCCTTTAAAAAAAAATATTATTTTTAGGAGCTGCTTTTATTAAATTAGTGCGCAGTGAATACTTTCTCATCCTATGTCAAATTTTCTAAAGATATTTATTATGATTTAAAGATATACTTATCATAAATTAATAGTATGTTAGTATTTTTGTGACAGCCCTAAAGTTGTCAATAAAGTTTTAATATATGTTAAAAATTTTGTTTATTCCTCTACCAAATACCTAAAACCAGTACACAGCGAATGAAACTTGTAATGAGTTTAGATCCTTTTCCCAGTTTACTTCCAATATGTTCTTCATAGTGTCTATAAATAAAAATTATTGTTTATCTCTCGTGTTCATCATCAGTTCAAGTCATCACCTGGTACTAGTGTTGCCTCAATATTTTTACTAGCTTCAAAGCCATTCAAATATTGTTTGTTCAAAGCTACTTGGCGGTAAAAATGTACATGTTTTTATATAAATAATAAAGTACTAAATGCATACGGGCAATAAGATGTTTAGGTTTCTAAATAAATTTGTAGTATTCGTTGTTTTATATTAATTATAATTTAATACAGGTGTCAAAGTCAAAGGAATTAAATGGTACATGGTGATGTTTGTTATAAAACTGATAATTTTAGCTTAATAAGTTTTACTGATGGTAGGTCACTCGCTGTAGATAATTAAGGGAGTTGCTACCTAAGCGCTTAATTCTGCGCCTAAATAAATAATGTGCCAACTTTACTGCGTTCGGGTTTAAACCCATAATGGAGCATTTTACTTAATTTTAAGTGACCCCACTGTAAGACAGTGTATATATTTTAACTAGTACTACATAACGTCCCGACATGACTTACAACCAGGCGATCGTCTTGCTAGTTTCTTCGAAGGAAAAAATTAAACTCGTACATCATAGAAGCGATGAATTTTATTTGAACAGAGTCCAAATCTGCTCGAATCACTAATAGACTGTATTTACTCGCATGCAGGTCAAATAAAACCACCCATATCACTTATATCGAGTGTATTTCTGGATAAATTGGTTACAAAATACTTATCCCACCCGCCCCGCAAACGGCGGGCCTTAAGCTTACGACGTTAGCGAATTGAATCTCAAACGAAAGTATTAGGCGATCGTACAAAATCGTTCCCCACGTTTTTATATATTACAATCTAATCAGTATAAAAGCCTACCGGCGCGAGCCGTTCAAAGAAAATGTCGACGCTCCCCATCGATTGCGTTTTGAGCTTAACTTACTCTTTAGTTTATAGGAAAAAAGAAATATATAATAATAATTAGTATAATTTAAATTATTACATACAACGATACGTTAATCGCTCTATATAAGTTTATCGCGCGGCACCGGCCGTTGCATTACAGAATCGGGTCTCGTCTGTCTGTCTGTTCAATGACATAGGGCCGCCGTCGCGTTCACATCTGAAAGCTAATTGAAATGATATATAAAAAGAAACCCGAGGGTGCGACGGGCGCGGGAGTCGGAGGCGGCGTGACGCGTGACCCACGCGATCAGTCCCCGGGGTCTTAAAGCTTTGCGTTACAGCAGAGCGTGTGTCACTCGGGTCACGTGCGCGTGTGTCGTGTGTCGCGTGGGTCGGGTGCCTCGCGTGGGTCACGTCCCCGCGGGCCGCAGCTCGGTGATGGCGGTAAGTTAAATGCTTGGTTTATTGGCGGTCGGTGGCGCGCAGTTTCTCCTCGACGGCTTCCTGCGAGGCCTCGGAGAGGTCGGTCGCCTGGATGCACTTCTGTACGCCGACCAGAGATTTTTTCAGCGCGTCGAAGGAGCTAGAAAAGAAATCATTTATTTCAGTCTTACTTATGAATTCCGGAGCTTCATCTCACTGAAGGCTCTAGGATATGATTTCTTTAACCCCATTAGTATTCAATCTGATTAGTTTTTAAATTAACAATACCATAATTTCTTCTCTTGTACAATATTATCACGTCAATGTCAATAGATAATGATGTCCGAAGAATAATTGAGCTGTTTCTAGAATGTTCGATCGCCGCGTGTAGCGAAAAGATGTCAAAAATATTGGAAACAGCATCGAGAATGTGCCATTATAAAATTTATGTAATTCGGACTATCGAGAAAGCTCTGCAATAAAATGAATAAGGAAAAGAAGATCGAAATTCGGGGATATAAGGGGAGTCAGTCGTGACTCGGGAAGTCTTACGGTGGAAAGGGAGCTGTGAAGAAGAAGTCCTAAGCGAATTACAAAGGAGATTAAGTGACTGCGGAGTGTTAGTGAATCTGTGTTTGCGTGTGTCGAGAAGTGTTAAAGGAAAATTGTGATTTCAGCGATTCCCAGAGTCGTGAATACATTGACGCAGAAATTTCCAAGGTGTTTTGACTCTATCCTCCACACAATATATAATACATATGGGGTTTATAAAGGGGTTCCACAAAACAACTCACGGGACCCGAGCCAACCTCACCTGCTTGTGGTGTATGCTAACCAATCAACGAGGCTCCGTCTCCTCGCTAACACGTAATTGGGGGAGGGTTATGTCCAGCAGCGGACGTCTATCAGTTGATCATGTATAATATTGAAATACTAAGTTTCTTATATACATTAACTAGACATAGATTTGTTAGCGAGAAACCGCAAAGCGTGTGAGTAATATGCGACGTACCATCGTTAAATGTTTACTGCGGCGGCGTCAAACGAAAATATATCGCATTCCGGTCTACCAATGTGAGCAAAACAGTAATAGATCAATAGAGAAACTATGATGTCATGTATAATATTAAAAGATTACCATAAATACTGTTTGATATTAAACCCACACACTAAGTATCAATTTAGGAATAGGCATAATTTCCAATAAGTAGTTCTGATAGATTCTGTTCTTCCATTGTATGATTAAACAATCATTACCTGGAGTACAACATCTTCTTCTTGACCTTAGCGGTGTCTGGGCACCATGACATGAGGAACAGCTTCTGTTTCTTGCTCGCCTCCGACGTGCCCTGACATTGATGCGTGTATTCGAAATCGAATAGACCATATCTGAAAAGTAAGTAAGTTTTAATTTAGCGTCCCATATTCATTATTTCCAACTGCTAATATTTGTTCATAACATTACAAAAAATAATCCTATGGTTCTTTTAAAAAAATATAAATGTGGTAACACTGAAAAAGTAGCATTTTCAGTTTAGTCAGAGTGAGCTGGAAATACAATAATAAATAATAATTATTGTAGTTTCCGTTATCCTCCTCATTGGCGTATAAATATCAATGTATATTTATATATACTTAAGGTAAGTTAACTATGAACTGATGATTCCTGTTATGATCAACACCATCAGGTTAACACTACTCTTAATGATAAGTAATTCACACTTGAAACACCTAATTTCTGAACCAGGAATTTTAATTGTATCTCAGGAATTTACGCTCTCTCCCAATTTCATAGTAAAGTATTTCTGTCTTAAAGTAGCTGTCTTTTTTTCAATCGCAAAATATATTTAAATAAAAATAAATTAAAAATTTGGAGGTAGTAAGGATTTATCGTTACTCCATCTCTTAATACCTAGCGCATTAACTACGTTACTGTCTACTGGTAATCATACGAGTGCTAGGGTCGAATAGGAGTATCTTTTATTATTTTATCTTAGCTAGAAAATTTTCTGGGATAACGAGAGTTAGTTATCTAAAGGCTACAACTATGTGGCATATGGATGTCCATAAAAATGTTTTTGTAGATAAAAAAAATACTACCAACCTGCACTCCCCAGTGCCGCCCTTCTGGAGGTCCTCGAGGAACTGATCGTACTCAGAGTTCCTCTCGCCTATCGTCTCCACGTCGATCTGTTTCTCATCGCGGATGTAGAAGACGACGTAGCGGTGCTTCTTGTCCTTCTTGATTTCCTCGTAGGTGGTTTTGCAAGCGTCCGAGACTGTCACGCCAGACGCCTGGAACAATTACAGAGAACTGAGTAAAAACTAGTTAAGAATTCTACAAAAAGGAAAGTACTTAGGTAATTCAAAATATTTTATACTTAAAAATATTCCTAGTAATTTCAGTATATATATACTAAAGATTTCTCTTATATTAAACCCCTCTGTTTTTGTTAAACATACAAACGAAAATAAATAATTTATTGAATTATTTGGGATTACTCTTCTTCATATTGGCTTTGGAGTCAACGCTAATAGGAACCCTAATAGTCAAATATTATTATACTCATGTGAATCGAATATATATCTTCGCGCGATCGAATCCGGAATGAGGAAATCCGTAAAAGAACTAAGGTCATCGACGTGGCTCTGAGGATTGCTAGAATTAAGTGGCAATGGGAGGGCACATTGCTGGAATGACCGAAGGCCGATGGGACAGCAAGGTCCTAGAGTATCGGCCGCGTACCGGTAGAGATAGTGCTGGCAGAAGTCTCCCACAAGGTGATCTGATGAAGGTCGCGAGCAACCGGTTGATGTATACAAAGCATGATCAACTGGATAGAGAACTTTGGGAGAGGCCTATGTCCAGCATTAGGAGTTTATCGGGTGATGATGATGTAATTGGAATTAAATAAATTATTGTAGCAGAAGCTTATTATGTATGAGTAGATTTTATATCATCCTTCTTCACCTGGTGTTAAGATACAGCATCTTGGCTTATCTAGATCATTGCCGATCGCTTTCATTTTAAATATAAATTGTTAATAAAGAAACATAAATATAAACAGAGCTGGAGGGCCATCGAGGTAGACAATCTGGTGAAGGAGAGAAGCCACTGGAAGTGGACGACAAAGCATAGATCAATTGGAAGTCTATATCTAACAGTCTATCGATTGAATAGATATAATGTATATATCATAATAACCATGTAAGTTTTATTAATGATCATTGTACTAGTGTTCAGGAAGAAATCGCTTTGAGCGGAAAGAAGACGGCCTTTTACTATCTTTAATATAATAATAACTCATAATATATATAAAAATATAAATAATAATTCATAATAAATAATATTCAATATAATAATAATTCGCTTTGCGTGTCCCCGCCAGATATCCCAGATGCATCATAACTGCGTTCCAACAACCCTATCCTAAAACAGTTTTTGGATCAAACTCCCCGGTTACGAGACTTTGAAAATTATTTAATAAATACAGCGATCTCTTAGATAATCACCACAGTTCACCCAACAAGCTCCGACAAATATTAATTGTTTTTTGAATAGTTGATATAAGTATTTCTTAAGTCAACTACGTTTTTTTTTTACATTTCGCTGGTTAATAATTTTGTGTACGAATGTTGTATTTACCTGTAATTGCTTTCTTACATTATGATTTTTTTTTATGTCTTGTAAGTTTTTCTTGTAATAGTATTAATGTAAACAGGCGTTGGTAAATTAAATAAATAAATAAAAAAAAAACTCTACCATTTTGTATTAGGTGGCAAAGGGCCTCACAAGAACCTCCTGGAGGCCGCAGGTTCCCCACCTATGGTATATAGCATTTTTTTTTTTAATTCCACGAATTGAAGAGTAAAAGAAGGCGTTCACCCGATGGTAAATGAGACGCTATCCCATAGTAAACCGACACTGATTAAACTACACACAGCATTACATTGCCCTCGACGCCTTGAGACGTAAGGTGTAAGTCTCATTACCCAGTAATTTAACAAACAGCACCATTCAAACCGGAACGCAGTAATGTTTGCTTATTACTATTTGTCAGCTGTAATAAGAGCTGCGGTGTTACCTAGACGAGAGCATATATGTATTATTTGGCAGAGGAAAAAATATATGGTGGTAAAGACAGTGTCTTCATCACGTATCAGTAGTTAGGCATCAGTAGTTAGTGTAATACTTTGTTGACGGAGAACGTCTAGGTTGGTATAACCGCAATCCTTATTGCAGCCGCCAAATAGTAATGCGCATACATTACTGTGTTCCTATTTGAAGGGTGCTGTATCGTAGTGAAATTACTGGGGTAACAAGGCGTAACACCTTACGTCTCAAGGCATCGATTGCGATGTGGTGCTGTGTATACCATCTTAACAAGTAACAACCTTCGGTATCCTACTTAAAGATCCGTCGTTCGACCCTGATGAGATCTTTTCATACCCTTTAAGTAATTTAAATTGTATCTCCTTGGGAACACCTGCATATTGCATCCTGAGTGATCTCTAAAAAGAAAACATTTTTTCATGACTTAACATCTCAAGGCGACGAGTGCAATGTGGTGCTGTGTATACTATTTTAATCAGCGCCTTATTACTTACCATCAGGTGAACGCTTTACACGTTACGATGCCTAGAAAAAATTATGATTTTTTTAGATGTTCACAAAAAACTACAAAGCCCTTTATAATGGGTATATATATATATATATATATATATAATTCGGCAATTTACGACGATTAAAACATAAGATAGTTTTCTCTGTAATAAGATTTTTATTGTTACATCTCGTGATACATAAGTAAAATAAAATGGTAAAGCTTAATTACTTACCTGTATTAAGAAAAACGACATTTAACTTAAATAATCCTAATGTCGATTCCCTAATAATAAATTATTGGCTTTGCAGCCAAAACAATTTATATAAAATTGATAGTTTATGTCAACGATATTCATCTACCATAGGTTATAAAAAGACCAGAATATTAAAATTAAAGTAAATTATATTTTCCTTTACATATATATAAATAAAAAGGATACCTTAAAATTAATGTTTGTTTAATTTTTTTCAGGTATCCTACAATGCAGTGGTTCGGAAGGTAAGAACTGAAATATTTTCTTCATCATCATCATCATCATCATCCTTTAGACTGCTGGACATAGGCCTTCCTCAATAGTGGGGCGATCTGGGCCGTCTTGCACCACACTGGCCCAATGTGGCTTACTATATATAGTATACATTTTCTTATAAATTTTAAAAGATATCTTAACTGAAGAAAGAGTTCAATTTATTTCTTATCACCTTATACCTTTAAGTGTTGTAAGGTGTAGAGTTGCACTTAATACCGAGTGAACATTCTGTTTATATTGTAAATTTAAACTTTGTTATAACATTCAGTAAAGACGCTTCTTGGAATCAGGTCTAAAATATCTTTCCTATCTTTGATAGTATCCTTAAAGGAGTTTGAGGACGTATTGAATGAGTTTCAGATCGTTCCAATACCACCCACGCTTACCAACGTTCGCTGACCTAAGCCAATGAACGTAAACCTAGTCTAGTCTATAAGGTCAACTAAGTACAGCAAATCGATCATCCAATATCACCTTTAAACATTTATATTTAGTATCATAAATATTTATTTCAATTGTTGTAAAGTTGATATGGTATCACCATTTCGGGTTTCATTACAATTGTACAAAATATTTTTTTTTTCCATAATTTGTTTTTCTATGAGACTAAGACCTTGGTTACTTGATGATAAGTGATAACCCTATAAGACCATGGCGCTGATTAAAATGGTATACACAGTACCACATTGCGCTCATCGTTTTACTACATAAAATGTTAAGTCTCGTTACATCAGTAATAACACTAACTACCATTCAAACTGCAATATATGTGGTGAAGACAGTCTCTCGCTGTCTTTACCACCATATTCTCTTTCCTCCGCCAAATAATATATATGTTCTCTTAGCACAAATTGGTGGTAGGCATAGATCCTATTGCAGCTAGTTCTCGGGAGTCGCCCGTGAGCCACAGTAGTGACAACACGTTCGATCGAGCTCCAGCCAGCTCTCGTTCGCTGTCCGCCCGCT
>DWLS01003230.1:0-16214 GCA_018246255.1 Pachliopta kotzebuea | reverse complement strand
AAGGTTTTGTAGTCGTTCTAACTTGTTTAGTAACTCCTCGTTGAC
Organism: Pachliopta kotzebuea; assembly: GCA_018246255.1. Lineage (NCBI taxonomy): Eukaryota > Metazoa > Arthropoda > Insecta > Lepidoptera > Papilionidae > Pachliopta > Pachliopta kotzebuea. The sequence goes on along the minus strand of DWLS01003230.1, from coordinate 16,169 downwards.
ATCAAGGAACACTACATCAGCATAATCTAATATAATGTGTGTTATATAAAATGAAATACGAAACCGAAACTTAATATTTTGTTCTGCAAGCTTTCACACTTTTTTTTTAAATAAAACAATCATCAAACGTTTATTATACGTCAGTCCGCGCACAGGTTTCTGTTAATGTGATAGATTCTATTGCGCATAGTAAGAACGTCATATATACGACTCAAATAATATATAAAACTTGATTATTGCGATTTCGTATACAGAGCAATCAACGAACAATAGCATCGCGATAATGACCGTCGTTGTTAACATGAGTTATTGTCTGCTGACGCTTTGTCCTTATTAAGGTGAAATGAAATGGATGTAACATTTATTTATAGGTATAGTATGAAAATAGGTAAACAAAATGTACCAAAAATATTTTTTATTACATAGTTTGGTGCTTGACTACGGTTGCACCTGGTATTAATTGGTGATGTCACCTACGATAGTAAAGCGTTCTAACCCAGCAATAACGAAAATGAGAAAAAAACCTGCTTATGTACATGGTATATGTAAATATATTCGTAGCGAGTCGTGATAGCCTAGTGGTTTGAACGCTTGCCTTTCACGTCGGGGGTACCGAGTTCGAATGCGCCATTTTACGGGGCCTTTTTCAATCTATGTGCAGTCAGTAAAACAACTAATATCACTTGCTTTAAACCATGTATCGAATCACGTCGCTATAAACATTGAAAAAAAAATTGATTTATTCGTAGTACTATATTGTCTAACATGAAATAGATAGATTATACGTTTCACGTTTCGCTCAGTACATTTTTCACCTGCTGCAAGCGAAACACTATATAAAATTTAAATCTTGTTGAAGTGTTAGCAGGGGGTATATTGTTTTTGTAACAGATAACATTTCAAATGTTTTTTGAAGTAAGAAATGGAATGACTTAACCAAAATTAACTCACGATAGTTTTAAAATATTAGCCGCAGAAAATACTATCTATTTAGTTTTACCAGACAGGCAGTAGACTAGTTCATCCAGTAATGCTGGTCCAGTCATATTGAATTTATTCATTAAAGTTTTTTTCTTTTTTCTCCAAAGTTCCTCTTTTCTTTTAACATACAAATGATAGAAAAAGATTATTAAATCGTCAAATTCAATGAGCTTCAGTTATTAAAGCTAGTTAATTACCATTGCAAAATTAATTAGATTTCAACGGGCAATTTTGCGATAAAAATACTTCAAAAAGTAATTACTCAAAATAATTAAATATCAAATATAATAGATAAATAATGTCATATATTTTATTGATGATAAGTTGTTTGTACCTATTCTTTGATGATGTTAGCGCTGACTCATCTTTTGTGACGTATACAGCTCATCTGATACTGGGCACGCGGACCACGGGGCCCACGGCCTTGTACAGTATTTTGTGAAATACTACCTAGAAACATTTAGAAAGTCTAGTCTAGTTTAAATAGAGCCCGTCTAAGCTGGTATCACTTGCAGCACTTATTTTTGCAGCCAAATAGAAATTTTAACACATTTCTGTGTTCCGGCTTGAAAGGTGCTGTATGCTTGTGGAATTACTGGAGTAACGTGACTTAACACCTTACGGTGGTTGTGCAGCCAATCTTAACCAATGTCAAATTGTTATGGGCAAGTGTATCAGTTAACGTCAGATGAACTTGTTGCTAGCACCATGGCATAAAAAAATTCCAGTTAAGTACTAACGCAACGTTTGACTCTTCTGCAAAGTAATAGTGTGTCAACATTAAATAGACAGAAACGGAAGTAATTAAAATTAATATTCATGAAATAATGTAAAATAAAGACAGTAGGAATAAGTTCTATAATTATAGTAAAATGGTAAGAAATTAAATGTATAACAATATGTAAACAAAATTAAAAAAATATATAAATGGTGAGAACCCTCGATTCTAATGGAGACGAACATAAATATTTTTAAAAAAATATGTATATATAAACAGTAGGAACACCCCAACACCCCGTGCTATACTCCTTGATTCATCAAGTAGTTAAATTATAATAGTAAAATAAAATCTAAAACAGATATTAAAACCCACTATGTAAAAACCTTTTTTATTAACCGATAGACGTCCACCGCTAGACGTACGCCTCTCCCAATGGTGGGAAAATTTTGGGCTGTTTCCCACCACGTTGGTCCAATACGATTTTGTGGGGATGATAAACCTATTTGATAAATTATACAGTTTATTGATTACAAGTGTTAATAGGCTCTGTGATGAAATCTACTAGTTTATGGCCAAATGATATGGGCCTGTTCTGATAGAGTTAAAGATTAGTTACTATTAATGTTATGTACAGGACTGGAAGACGATAGATTATCGAAATATACACATAATTATATACACAACATATATATTTGGTACATGTACTTGTTGTAATTAATGTAATTTTACATTATTTTTAAAATCCTTTTAAATATCAAAATCTAATCATACTAATGACACTAAAACGGAATTAGCATGTATTTAATATAGGTGTATAATGTTAGTGGTTTTATATAATAGTTAACAAATTACAAGGAAAAGTAAAGAAATTTTTCATTTAAAGAAATTAAATTTTTTAAAATGTTAATGATGGACAAGCCAAAACACAGATTCTTTTAACGGGTGCTTTTTTGGGTCCAGCTATAGAAAAACTATTACATTACTTGTATTCCTTGTACGACCTTAAAATCTAGGCATGTTCTTTCATTCCTGTAAGTATTTTTACCTAACGTACGCTCTAATAAAGGTTTAAAAAATTAGATATATGTAGACATTTTATTTGACTTTAAAAAGTTCGAAATTGTACTTGTAATAAATGTGTATTATAATAATTTTAAACGATTTATAATGTTCATAGAACACAATACAGAAATCAAAATGTAACATTTGAATAGCGACAGTAATTTGCTTCGGTAACTTAAAATTTAATTACTTCATCTCGCATTGTCGTCAGTGCATCTGGGGATTTCGGTAGGTTTATTAGTATTCACAGATGGAACGCAGTTAAATCATTTACAAATATTACCGTTTGTACAACTTTATATAATTAACAATAACTTAATGATGAAAATTAATTATCATTTTCGGTTCTTGTTGTCTGTTTAATTTGTTATTTTGTAAGAATACAACTAAGTTTTACACTGTTTTTGACATGACAAACGTAACTTTCGGGGTAACTAAAATATTTTAAACTAAACCCTGTCATTAAATTTTCGTAGTAAAGTTACTATTTCCGACGAAATACTACATAATATTTTCCTTTTATTTGTTATAGAAATATATACTAATAATACAAGAATAACAGTGCAGTTATGGCCCATCGATCTCTAAAAAGAAATGTAATCTTGTGATCAAATATTTGTTAATAATTTCGGTAACATTTAAAAATAAACAGGTATGAAGTTATAGTATTTTTAAGAGAGATGTAACAGCAGCGTGTTAAGTCGTATGTAATTAATTGGCTTTTATGTTATATAACAATAATTATTGAGACGCAGAAATTCGTTTTTATATTGTAGTGATTATTAATAGAGCTTTTCAGGGTATAAAGTGACTACTAACGAATAATTTACAATTTTTTCCCCTCGAAACTACCAGCGAAGCATAACACGTGCGATAACTGTGCGAATATCGCTATTTTTCCTATATATAGTAATATGCACCCCGATTTATTACGCAAGAATGTGATATCGTTTTACTAAAACAAAATTTGTAAAAAAATTTTGAAACTGTTCAACATAATTGAATTAAATGTATATAAGCGAAACAACAAAACAAAAATGAGTAATAAATCGTCTTTATCCCTTCAGTTTACTAATGTATACTGAATTATTTAGCCAGACAATTAGCTTCCCAAAACAGAAAAATTTGTTGTACTCTTTACGCTTACTATGTTCTTTGGTGAGCGTAGGTAATTTAACAGACTCCACACCATCTCGAATATTTTATATAGTTTAATTCTCTTTAGTTATATATGATGCATGCATTCGTTGACAATTTCCCCAGAACTTCTATTGAAGTTCAAAGTTCGATCAAATATTCTGTTTCGCGCAATCTCAAGCCCTTAACTCTGTAGACCAACATTCGCTAAACTTTTTGACTACAAAAATCAGTAAATTTGAATTTAATTTGAATTCCATTGACCGTTATAATACATATAAATAAAATATTATTTTGTTTGGTCGATTCTTTCGTGTTTCTATTAACAAGTGTTTATCCGAACCTGTCTGTCTAAAAAATAATTGTACTGGTTGTTTACTTAACATACAGAATTGCTTTAACTTATTTCGCACACATCGACAATTTCGTAAGGAAAAATATATTATTTATTTTGGTAAACATACATTTTTTCTTTTTTTTTTCTCATAATATCCGTCATTAATAAACCGCCAATGTGATTTTAATGTTCGTTTAAAATTTAAATATATTTATTAACCTAAAAGTTCTTATGTATATATTATAATATAGGTAAAACATCACACACAAAATGTTTAACCATAATTTTTTAAACAAAATTTAAAAGCTCTGCAATATTAACAAAAATATAATATGTAAAATGGTAATGTAATTTGTGTTAACAAAATTCAAACTTGAATAATAGGATTTCACCCTAAAGAGTAACCGGCCCAAATTGCTATGTCGTCAATCTTGGAAGACGACATTTAATTTCACACCTAGAGGCTTTCTTGCAATTGCAATATCTTAAAAAAAATCATTTACAGAATAAATAAATTTCAGTTCCGGCTATTTCTCAAAGTTTCTACAAAGGTAGTGTTAAACTTAACCTAACTATGTTAAGCAATCTAATTTAATATTATAAAGATCCATTTTTGTTATTTAGGCAGTACTTCATCACGATCCTGCCTGGGGGTAAGTGGTATTATAGTAACTTTTCACTAACCTGCAGATAATCATATACTCGTATTGTAATGTTATGGGTTAAAAATAATTTCCACTGAATGAGTAGGAAAATTTGGTAAAATCAGTTTTGCACTGTATGAATCTATTCTATCCTCTTCTGTCCTGTCCTGTCCTGACCCAGTTTTGTACTCTAGCAAGATCAAGACAAAGCTTTCTTGCAGTTATCTTTTATTTCGACTTTGTATACTATTAGTTCCTCTTGGACCGGATTGTTGAGATACTGGTAATCTGTCATACAGGTCTCCTACTACAGACACCAGTCTCTCAAATAGAGTTTACGACTATATCAAATGTACATTTTACTTCACTCTGTTACTATATTCTATGTGGGATTTCGATTTGATAAATTGTCTATCTTCTAGTTGTACTTTAAAGTAATCGCTTGTTATAGTCTTTATGGAAATTATGCTTGATAAATTTATCGAAAACGGCGTACAATAAACTACCACGTAGCCGGGCTCTATCCATTGTTTATTTTCATGCTGATAAGCCTATGCGTAATCAGACAGAAGGCCAACAGGTATAGGTATCCTTGCAAAGAGGTTTATTGTTGACTAAACAACTTTCCATAAGCCATTCTTGCCCTTATAATCAACTAAAGCTTTTTAGACGGGTGTTTTTTTCGAAGTCGATGGCATCCACTTGGCCCTGGCGATAAAGCCAAGATGTTTATCGTAAAATCCTCAGAAATGATCCGTGATGCGATCTGTGACACGACAAAATCGTCTTTGTAATTTGTGACAGCAACGAGTTAAAAGCTAGTTCTTCGATGCTCTTCGAACAATGTGCCTTTTTCTAACCAAAAAGGGGCACTAGGAATAACCTACTTCCCAGGGTTATTTACCACCTCACGGTAAGATTGCTCCTAGGAGGGCACAGTACAGATCCCAAATCGCACTAAGAAAGTTTGTATTTGATTAATTTCCAGCAATCAACGTGCCTTACACTTTATAATCGAAATTGTAGTTTTCAACTATTGCTACACATATATGTGAAGGCGGTAACGAAGTTTAAAAATATTTAACAGCTACTTAAATTAAGCTCGAGATGTCGTAGCGTTTCCTAGAAAAATTCGTGATAAAATGATTTAAATTCGCTATTTTTTCAATGTTTTGTTTGTTATACTAATAACATTTTCCCTGTATTCCCAAAACCTGTAAAAATAAGTAACCTAATAAGACTAATTAAACGGCAGAACATTTCCCCGTCGTTGTCTTTTATTTTTTTAATATTCCACAATAAAGCTTTTGCATAAGTTACAAAAAAGAAGGAGCGCCGCCTCAGGAAAGACATTTAAAATATTTAAGAAAGTTTTCTCATTTAGAAGGTTCATAAATTAACGGAAGTATAAAAAAAAACGTGGAATCTGGCTTACGAAAATAAATACATGAAAATCTCTAGCAGAAACATGATTGGGAACAATTTTATGACTCTTTTGCGTTGACACAGAATACAGAAAATTTGTTATAGTGGCAGATTTACAATGTGGTGGTGGTAACCAGCCAGTTGTCTTCTGGAAAACTTATTCGGCAATCCAGGAAACGTCTATTTACAATGTAAGTCAAATAATAATTCGGATCGAGAGAATAGTAATTGACTTCAAATTTGATTAGAACTATTAAATTTATGCTCAGAGTTCATTGTAATATAACTCTGGTAGTTTCTGGAAATAATTATTGCTTAGGTGTATTACTGTGCATAATAGATATAATAATTAATCATCTTATCAATCTTTCCGGATATCCTTAATTGCCAAATATTTCTTTTCTGCTCTACATTGTGATTGTATTTTTCTCCATATAAAACAAGGTAAGAAAGTTTATTACCACTTTTCTATCGTATCCTGTAATTTTCTGCATCTTCAAAATCATTTCACACATTTTCGTAAGTATGTGATACTAGTTAGGGTAACTATCTACATTACTATCTACAGGATAGTAATCTCAACTAGCGTACGATGATCAAATAGCGTGAGATGAATGTCACGCCCGCCTTGTCACCTTGTGGAATAATTGTATGAATATATATTCACACAATGCCTGATGTATTCTGATTGGATCCTGATCATTTTTTGTTGATATAGATTCAGTATTGTTTGATATCTCCTCAAGTATAACTGCTTCGCTCATCACTAAACAATACATTTATTAATGTAAGTAAACCACGCCATATAAGTTATATTAACTGTGAAATACAGTTACCATTAAGTAACTTAGTGTTTACACAAAACAAGGGTTTTTATATACAAATGTATATTGGTTTATATACAGACATATTATTTATGTGCTATACTAGTATTTCACATAAAAATTAAGACTTTTGTTTCTTTTAATAATTACGCTCATTACTATATTACGCTTAATTAGACCTTATTTTGTTGAAACTTTTTTATTTGTTGTCTAGAGTTATTTGAACCTTTTTATACTTTGTTTGTAGAATAATGTATTGTTCCACCAGTCCTATAGTTTTTTTCTGATGACGGAGAATCCCGCGTACATATATATAATAAAGGCAAAACATGCAACATATACGAGAATGCAGCGGTTGCGACGGCATTTGGTCATTTGTAAACAAGTAATTTTTATTGATATTGTATAAGTAGTTTATTGCGTATAATGTTAAATAATTACACGCTGTAAATCCAATCTTAACGATGGAGACTGATATAAAGTATCAAGGTAATAGGTTTATTATTACCTTATTAAAGTCTAGATACATAAAATGTAATACCTACATGTTAGATCTATATATACAGAAGATAAAAATCGCTATATCAATATTCATAGTTCCTTATAAAAAATAGTTTACATGTGAATGTAGTATACATAAATTCATGTACAAAAATAATCATATTAAATGTACCATAACACTTACATGAGTACATATAAAGGAATAGTCAAAAAAATTATATACCACACAGTTTTAATATGAAAATATATAATGGAAATATAAATTGCTCTCATTATTAAAAACATGGATATTTCCTCTTTTTCTCTTCATGCTTCATGTAAATAAATTTCTGATATCTAAGGAGACATCATATTAAGAAAATGATAAAAGTTGTAGTCACAGATCAAGATTCTCGCTTTTTTAACTTTTGAAAACGTGTGTGTGCGTGTGTTTTAGTTATTTTTTAGTATAATAATGTAATGTAGCTTGTTTAAGCATTAATTTATTTATTTTGTTATACTAAAGAATAAGAAAAATTGATCTATACATGGCCATTATTTTTAAATTTTATAGTATTCAGTTTATTTGGGTCGGCACCAAGTGTCTGTAGAAATGTTTAAAGATCAATCAACATCAGATGTGGGTTCTTCTGACATGATACAATTTAAAAGGACTTTTTATCAAATGATGTTTTTTAAAATAATGTTTTTATTACCAAAATCTAAATATTCTATTACATTAATAAATTATTTAATCACAAAGTTAATTAATGGATATTAAGAAATCCTATGTTAGCTTTAAAACGAAATATTTTATTTCATTTTAATGATTTTATTTCAATGAAAACTTATTGTTATTGTGATATTAAAATAGTTTGTTGCAAATTATACAAACATATTTATGAATCTTTTTAATTATAAATAATTATTGTATATTCCAGGTTAACAAGTGTTTATCTTTCAGGTTTAAGCATAAAGATGATGTTAAGTTATGGTTTCAAAAGAAAAATAAGTTGTACTAAAACAAGCAAGATTTTTATTATTTAGTTATCTAACGATACTCCATTTTATTCTTATGTCCTGCGCTAAGTCAATTACAATTCTCTATAAAAAATCAACTTACCCCTCAACTTACATATTTTGTTCTATTATACGTACACAACATATTGCTATAAAACTTTTAGATGTTACCATTAGTTTTTTTAACTTATACAATATTGCTAACAAATGTTGTAAGTTATCTAACTTTCCCAATATTATCTGTATTTTGTAACTTTAATTTCAATGGCTTATGTAATGTTAACAATATAAATTAAGAGGGGCAATCTTTTTATACTCTATTCTTTATTTTTATGTTATACTCATAGCCCTAGACAATCCTTCTTTATTACCAAATAGTTCACAAAATTATTTAATCATAATATTATAACTATTATCATTAATATTGTTTAAGTTTAAAAGCGGAAAGTCAAAAGAGAAAGCTTCCGTCTTAGCGTCAGTGGTGTGTTAATGTAATTTAAGTACACAACAACTTTAAACTAGTGTCAGTTTTGTGTTAATTTAGAATTAGTAATAGCGTCTTTTGGTCATTTCAAAACGCTTATCTTCGCTCACTATAATTTGAATAGATAATTATAATAACATTTGGTTGCTATAAGTCACGATGAGTACCTAAACATTGTCAGGCAACATAAATACGTATAATAAATTGGAAAACGATACAATTTACCAATACTTAAAGCAATTATTGTCTCGATGGAGCGCATTTACGATGTCGATATAGTTTGATTAATATTGGTTACATAAGAATAACATTAGTTTCAATTACAATAATTATACATCACTCCGTCCGTATCTCTCATTCCTCTTATTTACCACGAGGCGCGCGTTTATAATGTGTGGAGCTGATAATTTCTGACCTATGTATCCAAATAATTTCTTTTTGTTTTAATTTTATTTGCACTGATACAGAGCTTCCGTCATAAGTATAGAAGATAATTCATAGAAGGGGAACTGTTAGTTGGCATCAGTCAGTGAAACGATTTCGTCCGGGCCACAATGGGAACTCCTGAACTGTTTTTACTACTTGTATTTTGTGCAGGAGCGCTCTCCGATGGAGGTATGTGTTTTCAATAAAATCACTAAGTTAATTGATAAAAAATGTTTCATAATGTAACACTTATATACATTTAAATATAGATATGGTAGAGGCCTATGTCCGGCTATGGACTCCCGTAGGCTGTAGGTGATTATGTTGATGATATGTATGGTACGATATTATGATAACAAATACTCATTTTTTTGTAAATTCATTGTATATAGGCTAAATTGATCTAATAAAAGATACAACGTTAATGTAAGGTAAGAATACAAAACGGAGCATGCGTTATTCTTTGATCAAAGCGCCATTGACACTTGACCTCCACATTAAGGAATGTATAGTGGTACTTAAAGTTTTATTAAAATACAATTGATATAATTCTGACATGACACTTCAAATAAATATTTTTTCATATACATAATATAGAAGATATATATAACAAGTACATGAATACATTTATGTATACACGTAGATATCTCTATATGTATATAAAGAGTCACGGGTTTGTTTCATGCATATATTTCCACGATGTACCATAAAATAAACTATTAATTTATTGTATATTGTAAATTGTTTTTAGGTGCACTCTTACGATCCTGCAAGATTAAAGACATTGAGTGTCTTAGTAAATCAACGGAACAGTTTTTAGAGAAAACATGTAGAGGTATTCCCAACACCGATATAAGAGCCATTGATCCGTTACTAATACCATCTTTAGACTACGTGACGTCAGAAGTGTCGTTGCATTTTTCGAATTTAAATCTAACAGGATTAAGGAACCAGAAAATTTACGACTTTCAGTAAGCCTTTTTCGTCGACAAGTAATGTATATTAAAATCTATTTAACTACACGCGACCAAATTAAAAAAAAAATCACGTTGTTTCTTTTTAGAATGGATAAAAACACAAAATCAGTAGTATTAAAAGTGAGCCTTGATTTGGATATAATTGGCGAAATAAATATTAAAGAATCTTCAAAATCAAAAGCTTTTACTGGCATTTACACCGCTAAAACAGGTAAAAATAAACAGTCTCAATATTTTTCGTGAAAATATACTTGACGACTAATAATAGAGTACTGGACAAAAAGACCAGTCGTATAATTTAATTTAAATATGAATAGCTGGAACTGCGCTTCTTTGGTATGTGGAGGCCATAATATTTTTGCAATGTACAATATAAGTAATTGGGTTTAAAAATGACTAATAATTACAGTTCCAGAGCAATCTTCTCCTTATTTTGAACCTGACCAGAATTTTTTTTCTCATTGCAACTTAGTTTTACCGGCATTTAGCATAATTTACTATTGTAAAGATTGATCACTACTATGTTTTAATCATGAACAATTGTTTAAATGATTAAAAAATTGTCATTGTCAAGCAATTTAAATTTATTTACAATTGTTGCATATTAATTTCTCCTTAAAGAACAGTATATAAAATTAGTTGCAAAGAAAGCATTTACAAGTTTGCGCATTGAAGCCGAATGTTATTTTTGTTTAAAATAATAATCGAGCTGATATCAATATTAAATGTCAAAAGTTTTACGCTATATTTTAAGCACAAAAGTAAAAAATTAAATAAATTTTATTTTAGTAACAAATGAAAACATAATTGCACAAAGTTAAATAACTTTTTCAGCTGCATTGGCGACTGCTAATTACAATTACGATTTAAATATAAATGACAAAGGTGTTCGTCATTTCGAAGTACTTCCAGAAACTATTAGTTGCAGTATTTTAGGGAAACCCGAGGTTTCCTTAAACGAGGCTCTCGTGCAGGCCTTGCGTAAAGGTAATTTTTTGATTAGGCAACATAATAACTACATCAATAACTGCTACGCTTGGTGGCGTTATATTAAAACAAATAGACGTTACTTAAGTTTACACCACAATAATGCCAATATCAAACTGAAGTAGAGTCCCGCGTGCATCTGTGAGCCGGGGGTGGACCAGACCGTGGTGCACCTGTTAACTTGCTGTCCCGTATTTTGCTGACAGCGCCTTCGACTGCGAGAGTAAATTATGGGAGGGGGGGAGGGGGAGATAAATGCTGGTAACATGGCCTCTCTGATGAGTGAAGACAGAAGTTGTCGGACATTTCTAGAATATGGTAGAGAAGTAATAGAAAGCACAATCGGGAAAAACAAAACATAACATGTGGAATAAAAAGAAGTAAAATGTAAAGAAAAGTAATAAATAAAAAGAGGTAAAAGTCGTAAAAATGTAAAAATTAAAAAAAAATGTAATAAAATAGTTTAGAATAGCGGCGACTGATATTTTGAAGAGAAGGTATAATAGAGTAGAAGGATAGAAAAAGATTGTAAAAGAGTAAGAAAGGAAAGAATAGCTAAGAAATTAAATAAAAAAAATAAGAAAAGGCAAGGTCTCACTATAGGGAGAAACGATATAAAAAAACAATTAAAAAAATATTACATATCACCTACAGATATAAACCTTAAATCTTAGTACTCGATATTTCAATAGCTAGAAACCTCGACAAAACCTACCAACCATCGCCAGACCTACCAACAGTACCATAAACATTGCCACCTGGCTTCATTAATTTTTGCGCCTATAAGGTATAAGCATGTTTGAGTGTAAACTATCTTCTCGTTAATCTTTCTGCTCCCTTTTGTAGGAAAGTTATATATATTTATGTATCTTCTCTAATAATTTCCGTCAGCATATTCTAAAGCCGCTAGCTTTGAGTTGGATAAAGCTATAAAAGTCGTAAAAAGGTATCAGCATTAACTACATTTAAAAAATAGGTTCTTAAAGCTATGCACATACGTATCGTTTACCTGGCTACGTCTCCTCACCTTGTGGAAGATATAATTTACAGCAAGCTTCACTTATTTTCATTTATAACCACTTGCAGATGACACTTTTAAGGAATGGAGAAATAAAACTCAAAAAGAACGTGAAGAATTTCAAGAAAATACTATTTGTAAAATGATTGAAAAAGCATATGTGACCGTCGTGCATAACATAAGAGCAGCAGCGAAATTCTTACCGGCAGAAGATTTCTTTCAAGACATATAAGTTTTACTAAACTTACGTAAATAAAACTATTATTGGCCTTTTATAATTATTTATGTAAAATAAAGTTATCTGAATTTATTGACATGCATAAGCGATTCAAAACATCTTAGTTTTGATTGCAAAGTAAGTTAATGATTTATTGAAAACAAGACTATTAACATTGATTAGATATACACGAGTTAAACTAACGGTAATGCGATGTTTGCACTATAAATAATATTGATCTTTATTCTTTTTTTTAATAATTTTTTTTTAGATCAAGGGAGTTATTTTATTTACGAAAAGAACTGAAGACATATTTTCTAACGAATAATTGAAAACAAAAAGTTTGCTGTGGATATCAATGGACAAAGATTTCATTTTTTTTTTGAACTGAGAGATCTTTTTGTAAATAGGAGCCCCAAATCTCAATAATGGGAACCTTGAATGAGCTATATGAATATGTATGTATGTATCATGCATAACAGATAAAGGAATATTAAGAACTTCACGTAATATTTATGATTCACAAATTTATAAAAATTTTTAGTTTCAGTTGTACATTTTCCAAGAAAGTTTTAGTTTTTGTAAGAAGCACTGCGAACTTTATTTTGCTTGAATTATTAAGGTGATAATATATGTTTTAGTTCCAGACTCTTGCCTTCTATTTCAGTAACACTTCGTTAACCACCCCTGCTGTAGGAATATTTACATCTTTAATGGAGAAAGTGAGCAGCTTTAAAAAAATATATGAATAAATACATAAGCACTGAGCAAAACGTCCTCAACAAATGTCTAATGAATAAATAGAATTTCCCTAATAAATTATATACATATGAATGTTAATGAGAAAAGTTATGACATTTGTCTTGTGAAACCCGGCAGATTATTAATAGCAGTATTTACGTAAAATAAATTCCGATATGATTGTAACGAGTTAAACTAATTTTGCTGAAAAATACTTGTCGAAGAAGTATAGATTTAATTAGACTTACTCTATAATTTCAAGTTTTTTTTAATAGAAGTGCTATCCTAATTTATAATAATAAATTAATTATTGTATAAAAATATTAAATAATTAGAGCATTCATATAGCTTATATAAAACTTTATTAAAATTAATAAAGTTAAAATCATGAAAAATCGAAAAATATCAGATCGCAAAATATTTCTACAAAACTATCAAAAATATGTAAAAATGAGTAAAAAACTTTATCCCATAATTAAAATAAAAAATTAAGTTATAAAAAATTATGTATCAATAATACTCGTATATGAAAATGTTCAATAGGGGGTGGTCACATAGCGCCCTAAAGAAGTGGTTATTGCAGAAAATGTTCATGTAAGGACCGCTCCTAGCTCTACGAAGGACGGACGACAGGCATCCGTCGTCCAGACACGAACTAACTGCATATCATCTACTAAAATATAGTTTGCACAAAATTATAGGTAGGTTGATTGGAAGATATTACAGGTTTTTAATACAAACTGAAATGGTCTACAGAGTTGCTAAAATATAAGAAATTCTGCTTCAAATTCTGAAAAATATGAAAATGCAAATATGGACATAATTTGATAAAGTATGATGTTTGTAAGGTATACATACATACAGGTTTTAAACTCAGGAAAATGGTACATGACAATTTATTTTTTCTATTTGATAATGCGGCGAAACAAGCAAGGCGATCTACTCATGGTGTGATGATTCACTTGTCTATAACAACGTGACGCTGGTTAATATAGATACACAGCATCACTCATCTTGAGACAATTGTTTCATAATATCGACTTAGTGGAAAAGGTGTTCACCAGGCGGGTGTCGTTAGTGGTTATTTTTACAGTTATACGGTAACTACGATTATACTCCGGTTCGGAAAGAGGATTACATAGCACTGTGGTGTTATCGAAACACACAGAACCATGTCATAGAGCTTTCGGTCTATGACACATGGATGTGTTCAGTGTCTTAGTGGCTTGCTTGCTGCTATCATTCGCCGAATGTGTTTAGCAAAATTTGTTTTTCCAAAGTTGATACGGATCATATTGAGACGTTATGACGAGGTGGCAGAAGCGAACGCGAACTACTGTGTCAATGCTTATCATGTATAATATTTATCATCTTGTCGTAGGTTTGCTCCTATATCGTTATGAGCTGATGCGTCTTGCGGACTGAGTTGACAGAAAACTTTTAAATATTGACGTCTGTCGTGATATCTTATGCGCCCCTCACAGTGATGTGCGCGATGATAGCTGTTTGAGTGTCAATCGTTGCTTAGTTACGTCAGTTATTCGGTTAAATGTTACCTGTGAAAATTACGGTTCGTGTTATGGATTGACACTCTCTTTAGCTTGTCGGATCCCACAATGACGGTGTTGCAGGTTGTCTACCCACCCTATTTTATAAATTTTTCAAGTAAAAACTTGCTTAGCTCCCCGTGTTATTTAACATACGGTGAATTGTCAATGGGTGAGGCAAATTCGATAAAAACTAATTTTTTTTCGTTAACAAATACTATGCCTGTGGGCTTATAATAGAGATGTTTACCGGCTATATTTATTATAATGGTTGGTGGAGTTACGAGCACGCATTTACTCCATGCGATGTAATTGCTTAGCCATCCCATGAGGTGAGCCAGGAGCTCTCGAATGCACTCCGTTAGTGGCAACCCGCGCCGACAATGTAGTTTGTGGTGACGCCAGTTCTAACACTTTACATTGCGTTTGCAAGCGCACCTGGCTGGTGAAGGTAATGGCACGTACAAGGACTATGCTTTGGGTCAGTGTACTCTTATTATTTCTATTTTTGTCTGATTACGGTTGTGTTTTATGAGATGCTTTTGATATTGCCATCCGCAATTTGAACAAAGTTTATGCTTAAGCATTAATAACGAAACAAAGTGCCCCTTAGCTAGTTCGTCAATAAATCTTTCTGTGGACCACGGTCCAAGACCAAATGAAGTGTCCCTGTTCCATTGCACATACAACGGGGTTTAGTTGCCGGAGTATGCCAACCCCAATTTTTTTTAAACGAGTTTCAAATTTTAAAACTTCTGACGGTGATCACTGGAGGTACCGGCTCGCTTCGAGAGTCTTCCACACCCGTCTGAACAGGTTGGTGTGGAATTCTCCTGTCTGGGAGAAGGTGCGGAGGAAGTCCAACTTGCCACCTCAGCTGCCGACTCGGCGATTTTCACCGACGGCAGCCGCATCGACGACAAGGTGGGCGCGGCGTTCGGTGTCATGCAGGGCGCCGTCGCAGTCAAAGATCGGAAGCTCAAGTTAGGCAACTTCTGCACTGTATTCCAGGCAGAGCTGCTGGCATTAGTGGAAGCGACAACGACACCCTTCATCCCTTAGCGTTATGTGTGAAAAGAAACGTCATGAAAGCACGAGAGGAAGGGAAGGATGTGAGATTATATTGGCTGAAAGCGCACGC
>DWLS01003229.1:0-16215 GCA_018246255.1 Pachliopta kotzebuea | reverse complement strand
ATTGATTTATATTATGTAAATCTATTGGAGAGGCCTACGTTCAGCAGTGGACTGCAATAGGCTGAGATGATGATGATGATGATGATTATGTAACAATTAAACGATCTAAAATAAGAATGTTTACCTTTGCAACTTCTTCTGTTACTGGAAAACTTTCTGCTATTTTGTCTGGTGTCCACTCGTTTGGGTATATTGTAGCTAAATGGCGAATTTGTTCTTTCTCACTCCATGTTAAAAGATTCGGCGTGTTTTCTTTGAAATATTTCTCTTTCACAATTTTGCTTTGCAAATCATCTTTTCCAATTGAGGTCTCCTTCAAGTGTTCTTTATAAGATTCACCTACCTGCAATATTAATAAATTAATCTTGAAAAATTAGAAACTTATCGTTTATTAGACATACAACGAATACGTTACAAAACACACATTGTAGAAGGTACTTGTGGATTCTTCTATGAATTCTTCTGCGTCTTCGTCTTCGATTTTAATGCCTTGCTTCTGAAAAGCAGCGACTCTTTTATTTAAACCTGGGTTCGGACCAAAACCATCAATATGACGTCTGTTCCTTAGATGTCGTACAATAATTTTCTCAGAGATATTTATTAAGCTCTTTAATTTAATACTAAACATACTGAATAATTCAATCCAAACATAACCTTTAAAAATTAACTACAAAGAGTCTAATGTCATTAGTTATAAAGGCAACGCCATGTACGTACAGTGGGCCTAAGTTTTAGCGTTATATATACTGTATAAATTATTGTTAATTTTCCAAATTTCAATAATTACAACATTAAAATTATTTGTAGAGATATTAAACTTCAAAAGAAAAAATGCAGGGAACCATTGAATTTAGAGGGAGTATTAGCAACAGTATATACAATAGCTGTAAGCGAGATTACTTAATCAACGAAACAGCAGATAACTCGAACTAATTAAGGAGTGTCGTTACGGGGATAATTATCCTCTTGTAAGATTACAATTTGTATTTTTCGAGTTATAGTATTAGGTGTGTCTCGTTTTAGCTTATGACAAAAATATACAAAAAACAAAGACAAGAACTGTTATTTAATTTTTATTGGCTGTTCTGTTTTTCCGAGTTGAGTGAGGCTGTTATTGAATACCGAAAAAGTTGATTGTTGATAGTGGTTGAGTAACTTGAATGTCTTGAATTATAAATGATATTTTTTAACAGATATAATAACTTCGCAAGAACATCTTTTATTTTCGAATACTTGTGATTTATATATGTTATGATAAATACGCTTCACTCCTAATTTTGACTGATCTTTGGTTCTTTTTAAAAGGACCCTGAAGTATGCACCTATCTCCACAGAATTTGCAAACATTGCATTAACAGAAAACGTAAAAGTAAATCTGAACCTAGTAAACAATCAAATTCAATGCTGACGAATTTGCTGAGAGCACTATTGATTTGCCTGCACTTGGTCCTTGCACTGATACTACTCATCTGTTTTTTTCACCAGTATTTCTCCTTATGTCCACACACAAATTGGTAGGGCTAGTTATGACGACAATGATCAAGGCCTGTTTGTGGTACATGTGTAGAAGAAAATACAATCTGCTGTTGATTGTGGTACAACATTACACCCAGTTGTTTGGCAGATTTTTAAAGACGAATTACATAAAATATATTGTTAATGAAAGTTTGAAATGTATAGGTAGAAATAAAATGACTTTCTTTCAACAATTATACAGATACTAACAGCTTTGTTATTTGGAACTGCTTAGCTGCTAACAACATGAAGGATTTTACCTCAACTTTTAACATAAAGAGGATAGGTTTAATTAGGGGAGTCCAAACTGTTTGGTCTCATGAGGATATTAGGGAGAACACTAACATACCCATTGAGTGTGGGGGAATCCTAAAACTTAGAAGACTAAACTATAAAGTCATGGTAAACATACCCACATGGAACCCTTTGCAAACAGCCATGTTTATGTTTGATGGACAAGTTTTACTTAAACACATAATTATGTGCTATATTTCCATACCTGCTAAAATACATAAAAACCTGACTATCCAATGCTTTAATTGTTTCCGCTTTGGCAACACTAAGATTCAATTCAGGTCAAAGCCCAGATGCAAATGTGGTCGGGACCACACTTATGATGATACAATCAAA
Source organism: Pachliopta kotzebuea (assembly GCA_018246255.1). NCBI lineage: Eukaryota > Metazoa > Arthropoda > Insecta > Lepidoptera > Papilionidae > Pachliopta > Pachliopta kotzebuea. The sequence continues at coordinate 14,070 of DWLS01003229.1, read as the reverse complement.
AACATTAGGGTAAAAATGAAAAATTTAATTTAAATGTCAATAATAATTTCTTTCTGCGCCTTAGATGAGGGTGCCATTACATCATTAGTATCTAAAATATCAGTTGTATTAACTTGAGCTCCTGATAGAATTAGATTTATTGCACCTTCTAATTCACTGGCTCTTTTACACACTTCTATTTCTTGTAAAACTTCTTCCTTCAGCGAATTATATAACCATAAATTTTGTTCAGAAAATAATTTTATTTGGTCTTCAAAAACATCAATAAACACATTGACAGCATCAATCACAACTCTAGTAAATCTACTTTCACCAAGATTTTTTTTGAAAAATCTAAGTAATCCACCAATATCCTTTTCTGGCAATCCATCTAATGCAACATGCAATACTTTTCTTCGCAGCATTTCTTGCAATAGTGCTACTGTTTTTTCAGGGTATTTTGTTGCTACATAAGATTTAAGTACTGCTGATAAGGCTTTATCAAATTCCATTTTTCTTAAATGTTTCTCAAATTCTGGGCCCCTTTCTGTTTTATGTTTTCTTAATACAACATCTAAGGAAGAAGTAGTTTGCACATGATCAGAGGCAAATTTAAATAATACTTTTCTTTCTTCATTATGCTTAATGGGTTGCCCTCTTTTCCTTATTGAAATCACTCCATCAATCATACCCACAGCTAAGACATCATCATTCTCAGATATAGCCATGCTAAGTATAGCATTAGGAAAATCTATATTGTGAACCACTTTGAATGTTGATATGTCATATATTTTAACATGCCTATCGAGTGATGCAGACATGAGCCTGCTACTGTTACTTGATAGTCTCAAGGTTGTTACAGTTTTATGATGTTGTGAAATATTAGCTAGAAGTTTTCCACCATTAAATATGTCCCAAACTTTGATTTCTGTACCACCTGCACTAATAAATAGTCCACCTGATGGTATAAATATAACAGATTCAACAGGACTTCCATGATTGACAGTAAGTGTAGGTTCTTTAGTCCTACAATCATATAGTTTCACTACATGATCATAGCCCCCTGAAAGAATAAGATCTGGAGATACAGGACTTGGAGCGCCAGCTCTAATGTAATCTGTGTGCTCTGAAAAACTGTGAATTCTTTCCTCTGTAGCAATATCCCATAGACATACCGATTTATCATCTGAAAAACTTATGACTTTAGTTTGGTCTTTAGTAAAAAAAGTTCTATGAACCTGAAAGAATTTTAAATATTATTAACAAATTAAGCTAAATGTAATCAACAAGTGAATGTGGAAAATATAATATAAAGAAAGTAATATTAACTTACAGGTCCACTGTGACCAGAAAATACACGGAGGACATTCTTTGAATGAACATCAAATAATTTCACAACTGCCTCTTCACTTCCTGCTACTAAAAGTCGTCCATCATTTCTGAAACAGCCCCCATAAGCTGCTTCCAAAAACTTTGAGATATTCTTAGTAACAATTTTCGTGATTGGATCATAAATCTATAAAACAAAATGAGTAAAAGAATTATAGCAAATCAATAATTCCACAAAAATGTTTTTTCAACAAATAATTTAAAATTAAGGTGGCAATCTATTCACATATATTTTATTTTTAATAATATAATAAATATTCAACCCTATTTTGATTTTTACTTTTACATAGAAATTTGTAATAGTCATAAGTTGCAATATATTTAAATAAATTGGATAATGGATATAATTTATAGAGATATGTTTTACTTAGCACATTTTTAATTTACTTTTCACTGGTAAAATCCAGCATTCATTACACATTATTATTTTTACTTCCAATGAGAATTTAAACATTTATCATAATTTCAAAACACCATATATAAGGCAGAATAATGATTTTCTGTTACCTGTATCCTGACGGAGCAAGTAGCAGCAAAATAAAATGGTTCAATGGGACTGAAGTCCAAATAGTCTATAGCTCCGAATTCTTTCACCAACACCGGTTGCTGAAACAGTTGCGTATTCTTTAATTCTCTTTATCTTTATTTAAATAAATTAATTATAAAATAATCTTACCCCTAATTTCTTCCAATACAAGTTATCCTCAGTGAGCACGGACGCTGGTTTTTTATAAACTGATTTGTTAGTTTTCTTAAAGGGATACGAAATATGAGCCATGTTAACTTATGATTAATATCATGCAGTAAATAAATATACATCCATAGCAAATTACTTTATATTTTTTAGATTATTATAAATAATCTAATGACGGTAATGTTTCTCTGTCTGACAGAAGCCGACGCACGTGCTGTATACTTAAGTGACAAGTACTGTCATGAAGTTTAATGACAGCCTAATATTTCTTGCTATACTTATAAACTTATAATTATAGTAAAATGGTGTTCATCTTCCCATAAATTTATAAAAATGTTGATTTCTGTTTATGTTTTCGATTAGTTATTATTTATTAATTCTAATTGTATTATGGTTTGATAAGCATTAAAAATATTATGGTTATGTCAATTTAAAGCTGTCAGTTCTAACAGTTCGTTCTGTCAATTGTTCAGCAATGTTATTTTATTGAGTAAAAACCAGTGTTTTTAAAACCGTCTTATACTTTTAAAACTTCGATTTGTTTAGGAAGAGACGAAATACGAAATGTTCAAGTTGATTCATCGTCATGCACATCGAAGTAGTGTCTTCTTTTTGCGTAACAAAAAGTTTGAGGTTAAAAAAGCCAATGTCTTCTACTGTTATTCATCAGCAGGATCTATGAGATTTGCCTCCACCGTTGGCACAGATCCCCAAAAATTTGTACTCTCAACGGAGAATTTACCAGAACCACCACCAGTGCCTGATTCTTCATCTATTGGTGAAATAACCGAAGCGGTTCAATCTTTAGCTGCAAACGGAGAGCCAACATTTGCTAGCTTAGGTTTAGGTGGTTGGGGTCCAGTTGGTATAGTACAGAATTGTTTTGAATATCTTCACGTTTCCTTAGATATTCCATGGTGGGGAGCAATATTGATTGGTACTGTAGTTGTAAGAGTTCTCATGTTTCCTTTAGTTATAATGTCTCAAAGGAACACGGCAATAATGAATAATAATTTGCCTGAAATTCAAGTTTTACAAGTGAAAATGACACAAGCAAGACAAACTGGCAATCAATTAGAAGCTGCACAATATGCACAAGAAATGATGTCATTTATGAAGCAAAAAGGATTAAATCCTTTAAAAAATATTTTGGTTCCTTTGGCACAGGCTCCACTGTTTATATCCTTTTTTGTGGGCTTAAGAGGAATGGCAAATTGCCCAGTTGAGAGTATGATGCATGGTGGTTTGTGGTGGTTCACAGATTTAACAGTACCTGATCAGTTCTTTGTACTGCCATTAATAACAAGTGCAACAATGTGGGCTACTATTGAACTTGGTGTAGATGGTGGAAAGTTACAAGCCCAAAACATGCAACTCATGAAATATTTTTTGCGTTCTATACCTATAATTATGATACCATTTACAATAAATTTTCCAGGAGCTATTCTTGCCTACTGGTGTTCATCTAACTTCATATCATTGATACAAGTTGGAGTTTTAAAAATTCCAGCAGTTAGAGATTTTTTCAAAATTCCACAGCTAATAAAACACACACCAGACAACTTGCCGATTAAGAAGAAAGGTTTTGTCGAGGGTGTTAAAGATTCATGGACAAATATGAAAATTTCAAGAGATCTTGCAGATCGACAAAGAGTTGATGAAATGATTTTTACAAGAGCGGGAAAAGGTCCTCTGCAGAAAACTTATAAATATGACCCAACAAAATTGTCAAATGTACAAGTTAAATCTAAGTAGGTTGATTTAAGGTGTAATAATTTTATTACTGTATATTTAATAAATGTTATTAATAGATTAATTATTTTTGTTTTTTGACCTTACCTTTAAAAGTTGCACTGGGTATTGTAAGTAATATTAAAAGTTTTTATCAAAACTTGCTTCTAGTGGCGTTACGGCTTATATTTTTTTGTTTAGTAAATAGTAAGTATTGTCAAAATTTCCTCTACTAATGAACTAGAGATCTCTTTCAAGAAATAAAGGCAAATTATCCTCCATACTACATAAATGTTTATCGATAGATGTCACATGCCCACGACATCATTTCATCAGCATTTCAACTGTCCAGGAACACTATTTAATGTTGGGGGTTTTAAAAAAACTAAATGTCTAACAATGTTTACTGTGCCCATGTTCAGTTGTGGACGACAAGGCTGAAATGATGATGCGAAATAATTTGTAAAACATATCATAATTAATTTGTAAAAAATATAGGCACATTAGTTTTAGTCTCCATTACCTGACTAAAAGATACTGATGCGCTGACTCAAATACTCCATAACGCTTTGAAATTGTAAACCGAAAGGACAAAAACAAGCAAAGTACTAAAACAGTAACATTTTACGATTTTTCTTGACTAAAAATTTTGTTTTAAATCAAATATTTTAAGAAGAAATGAAATTAGAAGAAATTGAAGTATTTGGGATGAAATCCGTACTAAATCAATAAAATGAACAGTTTTATGTCCACAAGACGTCTTCCATATATACATCCTTTCAATGTATTCACTGCTGGGACTCGAAACTTCTCAATTAGTCTTAACCAATATACCAAACTAGCAAAATTCTTTAACGGATTTCCTCATCTTCATCAAATTTACAAAATTGTTTTCCCCGGTTTTGAATTTCACGGGGTATAAGATGGATGGTCTTTCCGGCTATTGTTTACTATACAAACATGTTCATAAAATCATAAATAACGACTTTACTAGATTATTGTAAGTTGAAATGGCAGCACTCTTTGATACTTCATAATCAGCCGATCGACGTCCGCTGCTGGACATAGTCCTCCCCCAATAGTGAGGGATTTGCCATCTCCCACCATGTTGGCCCAATTAGAGTTGGTGGGGAGAGTCAGAGCCTTTTGTTGATTACCTGGCTGCACCACCAGCAGGTGAGATTAGTTTGGCTCCCGTGAATTGTTCTATGGGATCTCTTATGTAGTCATTAAATACCATGGGGACATGTAGTCATTAAATACCAGTACAGGTAGACACGATTTTTAATTACGCCTAACTTATATCTGACGAAATAACTCAAAAAGAAACTAGTAAGGTTTGAAAACTGTATAAGCTCTTCCGGCTCTCTGCGGCGGAACCGATGTTGGGCTCCGCCGCCAACCATTCATTATACGGCCGCGGAGGATTGGGAGAACGGCGCGTCGCAATACCGGCACTCCTCTCTCCCCGCGACTGGCGAAAGAGAGAGTCGCCGTACTCAAGCTCAAGCCTGGAGTGGCTACCGTGGCCGGCCCTCCACTTCGGGCCAGCAGGTAGGTTTCTCTTCGCTTCACCGTGGGTGACGACACCACGGTTACTAGAGCCACTCCACCACGACAAGGCGGGAACCAGTTCGGGGGGATTAAGAGTAGAGATTCGGCTAATTCCTTTTATTTCAAATGTGCGGCGTAATGTTAATCTTATATGTATAACAAAATTTAATTAAATACCAAATATTTTAATTATACTTTATTTCATCATTAAATAACAAATTGACAATATTTTTTTACAGTCCAAAATCATTAAAATATTCTTAGTCTATAGCGAGTGATCGAAAGGACGCAGTTTCAACTTGAACTTTATCTTTCAGTTTTGATTTCTTTTCTAATGCTACCCAAAGATTATCGTTTAAGTGCTCTCTGAAAAATGTTAAATATTAATTTACTAAACCTTTTGCAGATGTGAAGTACATAAACGTATCTAAATTATTTTATTAGAATTAGTAGAAGGGCACTTGTGTGTCCTGTAAAAGATTCCAATTCCGTCGCAACGCACTGAGTTGACCATTCTGAGAGTATCCGAGGGGACTAATCCCACATAAAGCTGCCTCACCATCTCAAGCAGGGCCTTTTGAAGATTTCCCTCTCATACACGTTAAAAAAATTTAATTAACAGTTGTTTTATTATATTTTAAGGAGTAAAATACAAAGAGTAGAGAGGATATACACGTACAGAGTAATTAATATTTCTAAATTTTATTTATTTATTCGGTTAGGTAATGGGATCTTTGGGCCAAAGTTAGTATGTCAACATAGACATTAATTTCATTGCAATAAAAACCTAAGTTTTAAGATAGTTACCTATGCTTCAATATAACTTCCACTACGGATTTGTTGAGTTCTTCCATTTTTGGGAAGGTCCCACCATAGTCTGCAGGAAGCTCTTCATTGCTTAAGTATTTGTACAAAGTTTGTGACTTCGGAGCATGAAAATGTATCTATAACAAATAGTCACATAATAAAATAATTTTTCTATTATCTGTACCTCTCGAAGGGGGCCTGCAAATGCTGCGCACGCATCTGCACTTTCAGAAATACAAAGAACATACCATACAATTTCACGATGTGCGGATCAGATGATGATGATAAATATTGGTTTTTAAAACTTTAGTACAGAGCAGCAAATGTTACTTTACTATTACTACACAACAATAAATATTAATCTGTATTTATTTTATCATGTTATACACCATCATTTGTAATTGATATCAAAAAGTTTCCAAATGCACAGGAGTAACTCCTGATACGTAGTTTAATAATTAAACTTTGTTTTTAATTAAGCACAAAAATTAATAATAAGGTATATTTATAAAGCATGACGAATATTGGGTAAATTATTGACTGGTTGAGAAACAGGTATGGTGGGACGCTATTTTAAGTTGCAAGTGAAAAATTATTTAACAGATTACTCTTAACAGTAATTATTTTAAAGTAATTATAATGTTAATGCTTTCTTACGAAAACTAAACTCCAATATTAAGCGTGTAACCACTTTAGCAATGCTTTTTTGTTTTTCATTCGAAATATTATAGAATTTTTGATCGAATAATAAATTGTGGGAATTTACGAATACCTGAGAACTTCATGTATTATGTTTCAAGTAATGAACAAAAAAAATAACAAGGCTTCCGTTAACAGGTTCATGTAGAAGATTAAAAATACGAGTTGACTTTTTCCTATATTTACTCTGTCTATAACAAAAGTTAAGAGAAGAATCAGAAAAAAATAATTGTGTAAAAACTTTCTACACTGCCAAGTATTGGTTAATTAAATAAACATACCTTTATCATCATCAATGTCCCATAGGGACTTTGGAAACTATGGTACATAATTAAAAAAAAAAATCCATACCATTTCAGTTAACTCCTTTTTCAGAAAAGGCTTCATGAGCCCGTAGATTTTGTCGATAAAAGGCGGTGCATTTACAATGTGCACTTGTTTTAATCTTATCGGTATTGCTTCCTGAAAATAAATAAATGTAACTGAATAACTTAAAAATTAACTATTGACTATCATATTAATGCACTATTCGCTTAACACGATTTTGTAGAGAGAGAAAAAATATGAATCCTGACCTCCTGATATTTCGATACTTTTCTTGCAATAGATACATTAAATTTTGTGAGAAATTTTAAGGATATATCCTTTGCGTCTATAACGACGACATCCGTTTCCTCCAATTCATCGGTATTGAGTAACCAGGCGTCCGTTGCTGTGTAGAAAAGTTTTACATCCAGTAAATACTCGTAAACATCTAAACCGGGGTCGTTGATTTGATAAATCCAAACATTTTTTTTGCCGGGCAGTTTTAGCTGCGCGATGTTTCTGAAAACAATAAATAGTTCACATGCAACTATATTCAACTGCGTCATTGTCAACGTAAGATACATTGCATTATTTTATTAATTAACTAGAAGTAAATAAAGTGCAAATAACGCAATTCACTGTGGTTTTTTTTTCTGGTTTTCTTGCATGTTTTCAAAAAAATATTTATAAACCTAAAATATAACATCATTATATTTATAATATCCAAAAAAGAAATATTTTGTTAATATAAATATAGTATTAGTAGCTACGGACCAGTTAATAAAGACAAATACTGAACCATAAATTGCAGTTAATTGAAATGTCGCGTTTTTCGATTATCTTAATGGTAGTACTTTAAAATATATACAAAATGTACAAACATATAAAATAGATTATTTTATGTGCTTGACTTACATTATGCTCAAAATCTTTTGCATGTGCGGCGACAGTGGATCTCTGTCTTTGAGTGAAACAATATTCTCCGCTCTCAATATAAAAAATAAGTCTGCAGCCTGTTTCGCCTTCTCTAAGTCATAATAACAGCTATGCGCAAAACGAAGTAAAAGCTTGTCCTCTAAAAAACACAAGGCTTTTTAAATTTCACGATAATAATACAGTAATATGCTCTTTCCCCGAAAACCGGTTAACACGATCTTAAACATTCTCTCTCTAAATTACTATTGAGTAAGAGATATTAAAACCACCATTTACTTTCAACCAGCAAACGAAGAAAGAAGACCATGAGCCTCAGCTTTGACAACAAGATTTTATTTAATACAATATATTATCTTTCTTAGCAACACCATGATTTTAAATTTCTAGTTAAGTGATCAATTCTACACTACATTGTTTATTAGACACAAGATGACAAGTCTCATGTACCTAGAAATTTCAATATCTAAAGCGGTCTTCGATACTTAAGAACTTGTTCACACTAGATCTATGTTTATACCAGAATGTTTCATATATGTTAATACATATCGCTAACACATTTTTACCTATATCTTTAGGCAAATGCGGCTGTGTATTTATCCAATTTCTCATATGCTCGATTATCTTCGAGCTGTCCACCGATTTGTCGGCCATGTTTCTTTATTTCTCTGCAAATAAATAACTTAAATTTATTTAACACATACACTGCATTTACAATCTACAAATATAATTTTATTTTTTACTTAATAACAATTACTCTTAATAATTGTTTAAAATAACTTGAAAAGTTACTTAATAACACACTAGACATCGGACGTTAGGCAAATGAATTAACAAAGGTACATTGTTATTCAATAGGTAGGAGAAATACACGTTTTTTTAACGATATTAATAAGCATTTTGAGTATATAAGCACATTTTTTTGTGCATAAAAAATATTATATGAATGTTGTTTAATATCCGGTTGGAATTAAAAAAAACTGTATCAAAAAAATAAAACAGGATTCGAAACGTGATGCAATTTTTGGTGGTAGTTTATTTTCATAAACATATTGTTTTCTTATGTAAGAAACTAAATACAGTTTTTGTTATATCAGTATTGAATAAGTATCTGTAGATATAGTCAACAGACGTTTTACTAATTATGTTATTTTTTTATTCGGTTGTTAAGGACTTTTGCGGGAATGCAAATAACTTCATAGTTACTTAACTTATTTAACTTAATCGTGTATGGTGGTTGACCTGCCTTTACTCGTTTTCTTCCCGTTCACCTTAAGTAATGCAGAGATGGTATACCTACACATAGATATATTATCATTTATTTAACCCATTACTTAAATAAAGTATAACTAGTTTCTCTACAAATCTGTACAAACCACCATATATTACAGACAGACAATTTTTTTGTTAAATATTGATACAATGTTTTGTAAACATTTGCATGATTTACGTACAACTAACAACTTATTATCACATGGGTTCATACAAAAATAATCTAGAGAAGTTATGAAATATAACATTTTGTTAAAATCATAGATTTAATTAAAATAACGAAATTTTTTACGGTAATTTATAACTTAAGGCGAAACAAAAAAAAAATTCAACGAATTAGAAAACGAGTTTTGAGAACTAGTTTTTTGGTGGCGATGGCTGGCAAAGAACTTATTTGGTAAAGGCTTTATCAGTACAAGTGAAACGAAATATTAAAAAGTACTACTTTGAATATCATATCTATGGCTGATGGAAAACAACGTTTACTACACAGGGACTGGGATAGAGTTGTATTATATACCGCTGACTAGTGTTGATGATGATGATCCACGACAGTAAAATTTATAGAAACAAAAACTCACGCATTTTTGGTGACCATGATATAAGTTATAATCATTTTAGTATTTAATTAAACATAGTTCAAAATTTTGATTTATATTTAAAAATAATATATTACATGATGTGTAATAAATTAAATTCTCCATTATATGTTTACGCTTAATGAACTACGTACCTTGATGAAACTATACTGTACATAGGGACAGAATAATAGATAATGGTTGCCTTAGCAAAGATAATTGTAAATGCACCGAAGGTAGATATGATTAGCAGTCACGGCTTAAGATAACGGATGTAACATTCGCACGACTGAATGGATTCACAGATTCATATGTTTTCTTACAATTGTAAAAATAAAAGATCTAAAATCTCGAATATATGCATGCACCCCAAAAACATCTTGTTCACACTTTTAGGTTTGAGAAATTTATAACAGATATAAAATATAACCTGTCTTTTAAATCAAATTTATCATTGATCTGTTGATGAAAATCTTTTTGAAAACTATTAACTTTTAATTAGTAGTGATTTCATGATCAGCCGATAGATGTCCACTATTAAACATAAGCCTCCGCCACTGTTGGGGGATTTGGACCGTTTTGCGATTTAGGCGGCTGATGAGGTTGACTTGAGTCCCGTGAGTTGTTTTGTCAAACCCCTTACACCTTTTAACTGTTTCTGTATTTAATGATTGATTTAGTAAAATTAAATTGACTATTGAATGAATTATGAAAACGTTAGAAAGTAGTTGTGTAATAAATATATTATAATATCGAAGCAAAACAAACTATGTTTAAATTTTACGGTTAAAGAATGGCTGACTGACCGAAAACAATTGCGAGTGTATCAACAAACGAACACTATTGTATATAATGCTTTGACAATTACTGATTTCCTGCAACAAAGGCAGCTTGCTATATGGCGGAGCAATCGTTAAATATGGCGTTATATATATTCTAAAGCTAGTCATACATTGTATAATGTATATGTAAAACAAGAATTCAATTGTCATTATTTCATTCACTGACGAGATACAATATCTGTACCGTATTGTGGTAGCTTTGTGTCAAAACGCTCTTCAATCTGGAAAACGATAATGATTTGGGGGAGAAATAGATACTATAGTGGATTTCCTAGATGGTTTCCGGAAACAGAAAGAAAGGAGAAAGAACAGTTAATACTAATTATAAATGTGCTATTACTACTTTAAAATTTGCAAATGTAACGTTTATAGAAAGTGAATATATTTAAAAATATATTCAAGGTTGTCAAGTGATAGTCTTTGAAGTAATTTGTACATTGTAGGTAAAAAATTTAAGAATATAGTTAGGTTTCAATTATTTTAAAATTTTATGCGACCTTGGAATTCACGGCATTATCAAAAACAAATTACTGTTTTAACTATATCAATGCATATATTAATTTTAATTTATTTGTTTACTTTAAATTAATTTTGTTTATTTAATTATAATCAGTAGGAATTGTTTCATGGGTAATAATAAGATTAATTGCACAAATTCATTATCTTTAATCTATTTCTTATCTTTGTTTTGCATGTGTATATTATGTATATATTCTTTCATGTATTTTAATAATAAGGTTATTTTAAAATTCCTCGCCAAGTTTAAACAATTTTTATTAAGGTTAAACGGTGAGCGTGAAGGTTTAAGTATTCCAAGTTTGGTTTCCGCTTAACATTTTATTGCTTGTGTTTTTACAGCATTTGTGTTCAGTACTGTTTAAGGCTGGTGAGTTTTTGTGCTTACCCTACTAACCAAATTTTAAACATTGATTTATTAATCAATTAAGTATAATCGTAATCGTGAACAATAAACATAAAACATCTTGTAAAATTAAATATTATAATGTGAAGGCGATATTTAAATTCGTAAACAAGATTAACAAGAATTTTAAATTCACAAGAACTCTTTCAGTATTAAAAAATTAACAAAAAGAATCTACTTACCTATTTTATGTTGCAGTGTAACCCTCAATAAGGTTTTATTTTGTCAACTTCAAGATGCACATTAGAGCGTTTTATAGAAATGAAAATGATATGTAAGTTTATAATAATACGTCTACGTCTCAACGATTACATTCAACGACTGAATCACCGTGTTCTTGGTGCGCCTGACATTGTATGAGTACGTATGACATTCACAATCTGGTGTGGGATCAGCTGCGCAAGAGTTTCAAAATCAAATTTTCAATTAGAATCTATGCAACGATATTTAATAAGCTTTTAATACCAGGATTTTATTTATTATATTTACTTTTAATAATGCGCAGTATTAGCATTTTTAAAAGTCCACCTAATTGAATATCTTTTATATGTATTTTACATACACGTTTATCAGTAATTCTGTGTTTACTTATACTTTTTTCATAGTAAATATTACATTAAAAAATACAATAACGGAAGAAAAGAAATAAAACATAATATAAATGTACCGATATTGTATTGTATTTGTTTATCAATTCACATATGAAACTTAATAACTAATGTGTATATTAATATTCAATTTATTTCTTCTTGTTTTATAATATAATATCTTACGTCTTCTACATTCTTGCCCCTGCTTGCAATGTCTTATGTTTCCCTAGGTTAAATAACAGAGAGAGCTATAATAGCGTTTAAATAGTAGTAATCAATAACTAATTACTATAAATATATTAGGTTTGTTAAAACCCATAAATATTAATAAAATTTATGAATGGATATATAGTTTTTTTTGGTTTTGTTAGTAAAAATTGCGACGGTATATTTCAAGTGCTTATACAATTTTAACATAAATAATGATGAATGTTACATAATAAGCTTTATCTTAAATCTAAATAACTTTAATTACACCAAAACTAAAAGATAAAATACGAGACACAAAAAATTAACATCCTTTTGTTTGGTTTCAAGGATATATTATTTGTTCTATACTTCCAATGATTGTTAGATTGAAATCGTCGCGATAATAGCGTTCTTAATATTTCGTACCTGAGTCACAGGCCTTAATAAAGACTTCCGAGTTATTATTTTCATTAAAACTAAACCTATAGGTTTAAAAAGTTATAATAAATTAATGGAGTAAGTAATACCAAATACATTCTACGTGTTAAATTATGTTTTATTTAAAAATCCATAAGACTCATTCCTATAATTTTAAAAACGCGACGTTTTATTATTAAATTGTTCATCGTTGTGTGTATCGGTTTTTAATTTTTTTAAAGAAATTTAAATAATACGTATTAAATTTAAAACGCCAACGAATGTAAATAGACTCATTCATTGAAACGATTACTAATAAATTTGTACAAATAATATATCGAAAGTAAATTGCTCGATGGGGGTTTTAACTATTACGAGGCAAAATCAATGCAAATTGCATTGGAGCTATTTCTACCAAACACTGAAGTGAAATGTAACTACTTATCTCATTTGAAATTTAAAAATTTTTGCCAATTCTAAAATAAAGATATTAAAAAGCCATAACATTATGTTAAAACGTGAAATTGTAATTCTGTACGTACTTATAATATGAAAGCATGGACATTTCTTTGAAATTAAAAATCGAAGTGGTATATATGGTTTCATTTCATTTACTTTGAAAACAATAACTTAATTACCTACCTTACCTAATGACTAAAAAGCTAATAATACAGAAATAAATCTTTATAAACATTATCCTCATATTACCTGTAACTTTTGATAATTCATTAGTATCTTGATACGTAAATTTTACTGAAAACATTAGGAATCAAAAGGTTTACTGTCTATTTGGTTTTTTTTTTATTGAAGTAATATCTAAAACATGGTTTTTTAACACAATTTGGCTACATTTGACAAACAATTATTTATAACATTAGTGGTATATCTATAGATAGTTGTAAAGTTGACATAAAACAGGTAACATTAAAAAAGATCTTATTGAATCTTTTCCTTAATTAATTTTTTTAAGAAACTTTTCACCGTTACAAGAATATACAGTACTCGCAAAGTAAGAAGAGATGCACAGAAAGCGAAGGTATACACTGAAAAAGATACGGGTTCTACTTTTCAAACATAACATTGTTGTGAACATAAAGGTTGTCTGGCAGAGATCGCTGGTTAGCGATAAGACCGCCTTTTGTGAAAATCCTTATGTACTTTCTTTTTT
>DWLS01003228.1:0-16220 GCA_018246255.1 Pachliopta kotzebuea | reverse complement strand
CCCGCCGCCCGCGGCCGCCCGCCGCCGCCTCGCACTCAGTCCCGCTTCAGATGGCGAGTGGTGCGGTTGGCCGCAGTTCGCTTCCGCAGCCGATCCGCAGCCCGTGCCCCGAACGAGCCGAGTAGACCGCCGCGAGTGAGCGCTAGCTGCGTGCTCGACGAGTGCTCCGACGCCTGCCATGCGCCGGCGGTGAGCCGCCACCAGCGCGCCGACCTCCGCCGACATGCCGCGCATCAAGCCCGCCTGCGTCCGGCGCGTCTCCATCGGTACTTACCACCCCGATACGATCATCCACCACACCACACCTCACCACCAACTCACACTCGATAACTCTGTGAATTATTTTGGAGAACATTGTGACAACCGAATATCCCTACCGATTGCTAAAATGATACAGTTCCCAAAAATAAAGTTTGGTATACATCAAAAAGTGAGCACTAAAATTCGACCGCGGCGCGGTGAGTAAACAGTGCAGTGAATTTGAGGACTTACGACAATATATATGTATATACTTTGTTCCATGGTCTCTATATAGCAGTTCATAGGCAGGTGTACAAAATAATTATATTCATTACGGTGGCAGCGACCGGTCATGACAAATTTATAATATATTCTACAGTTCATTATTAATTTCTTTTATATTTCAAAATCAAATTAATGTTTTTTTTTTAAAGATGAATGGAGATTTATTTAAATAGCTCCAAAAATTACAAAACTTTTATAACAGTATCTCTTTAATATTACCAAATAAGAAAACATACAAACAATTAGTTTTTGATATTAAAATATGGTCTAAGTGCCTAATTTTAGAGTAATAAAGGGCTACGGTTAAAAATAAAATTAAAAACAGCTAACAAAATTTAATGAGTTAATCCCAAATATGGAAGTTAATAACAATATTTAGCAACAAATCAATCGTAGCTCTATGCGGTAGTGATATTATAATAGTAGACTTAAGTAGTCTTATCAATCTTATATATTTATTGTGAATAATTATTTAACAAAACAATTTGTATTTTATATTTAAATAATATTAATAAAATGGGTAATGTTTTGATATTTTCGAGAATAGTATTAATATCATAATTTCATTATTTTTTCAATTGTTTCTCTTAAGGTCTACAATTTTGTTACTTTTCGCTTTCTTTTACTTCAGCGCCTAATTTTATTTTGTGCTGGTAGGTTATTAATACTTTTCTACATATGGTTATACCGCATATTCGTTTAGTTTAATTATTTTATTATAGTATTATTGCTGAATCAAATAGTAAGACCCAAAAACTTGCAATACCTGTTTACTTTTAAACTCCTACATACACTATATACACATGACGGAATAACATGAAATATTTTTATATTTCTGATAAAGAGTTTTATTTTTGATAAAGAGTATAATGCAGTTTGGCTTTAAATAAACTTCTAACGTAATACTCGTTTGTAAGTGCAAAAAACTAAGAAAACGAGTGACATGTATTACTTTTAATTAATAATACACTAAAAAGCTAATGTATGCAGGCATGACTAACAAAGGGGCCTGAAATTTTCGTGCTCTATATGCTATTTAAACGTTCCAGCTTTTCAACATAGAAACTAAAATATTTATATCTCTTTCATAAAGGATACGTATTACAGTGAAACATTTATTTTTAGTACCATTATATAAAATTTACGTTTGAATATTTTACATAATATGTTTATTTAAGGTTGAAATTTATCGGCGTCTATAGATAAATATGCGTTCATCTATTTGAATAGATTATAGCACGTGAGGCTTTCAAAATAAAGATGATATTTGATTAAGCCAAAATATTTATATTTGACACATTTTGATAGAGGCCTTAAGTGGCTTTATATTGTAGCATGACGGGCCGTCAAATTTTATTAATCTAACTCCCCGCTCTTTTATGACTGCTCTATAAATTTTTAAGCGACGTTTTATCTCGTAACGATTGAAACAACCCGCCTAATCATATTCTCTATGAAATACATTAGAGTAGACAGTGTTTGTTTGTTACAATGTTCGTCGGCAGAAAAAAAACTTGTTAATGATCCGGTTCTATTTCGTACCGAAAATGAAATATTGGTATCTATGCATATCGCGTCCATTTACCTTGAATGATGAATAATAATTACTATTGATGTTTAAATTATAGACTTTCTGTAAGTGGATTAATTGCTTACTTTTAAATTACGAAGTTGAAATATTTGAATTGCTTCCATGCTGATAATAAACTAATATCAAAATTTCCGCATACAGAATATTTTTTTATGGGAAAATAAAATTTTGTTGGCTATCGGAGAAAAATAATTTGTTACAGAGGCTATAAGTAAAATACCGAGAGGAGCTCATTATTTTAGTAGTTTAATTTTTAACATAATGTTAAGGGTCGTCTTTAATGAAAAGGAAACGGATGTTAATGAAATATAATTGCGAAATCGCAATTCACCACTGTTTCATTCAATGATAATGTGTGTCCTGGTGACATAGCATTATTTCACCTAAGTGAACTTACTAGCAAAAGACATTTCCGCTTAAAAAAAGAGTCTTCTTCTTCAAAAAAAAATTAATTATGTATTGAAAATGCAGATCTGTACATCCATAAATATTTTGACGGTTACCGAACCATTGTGTTGTGTAAGTATTTAATTTTTTTGTTAGGTCATTGCGGTGTCGCACAGCGCGCACGTTCTCTTAGAACTCGCCGCGATCTGCAAGACGGAGGCTTACACCGCAGTCAAATTGCGACAAACAGACCTTGCTAATCCTTCTTCTTACTACTAAATATTAAAACGGACCGGTGGTTAGGTACAAACGGTACTCCGAAACCCCGCCGCAACATCGTCCCGGATTATAACAGGCGCTTTGTGACAGTGTTCACTTTTTCGCCCACAACGACGTAAACATCGAAAATAATGAAAAGGGTGCTTATTATATCTACTGAATGTCACCTTCAAATACGTCCTCGTATTCTTTGCCTATTCTTTGATACATCGTTCAGCCAAAATCTTTAAAAAACTTTCGGTGAAAGTCTAAAAATCATAGCGATAAGAAAATTTATTCGTCAACATTACTTTTTAATAACCAAATTATAATGCCATAAAGATAAATTCCATTAAAAAGTTATTACTGTAAAATATTACTGTCTTCTCGCGCATAGTAAGCATATGTATAAAATGGATATTACTCTAGATGTAGATAGACACATATAAGTATGAACCGTAACCACAGATGACTTCTTTTTATGTCGATATTCCCTATATAGTAGTTCAAAAATCGAAATTTACTATGTATTTATAATATTTAATAGCTTTTTTTAATTTTAGTTACTTTGATAAATGAAATAACCATTCTTAAATTACTATTAAACCTTTTATAACTTTTTAATATATAATTAAAAACAAAATAATTAAAGTTAGCTTTTTCGTTTCTATTCGATTTATTACAGTAACGTACCGAAAGTTCATAATTTACAAAATTGAGTTTAATTCAATTGCAACAATTGTAGTATATAATCAGACCTATATCTCGTTAAGAATAATTTCAGTTTCTTTTGTAAATATCTTTGTTCAATTAACTTAAATTTAAATTTTTTAATTTATTCTATAGAATATGATGATATTAAAGCTTCTTGTCAATGATATTACGTTGCAATGCTCTTTCATTATTTAAAACTCATTATTGGTTTAAAAACTAGAACAATTACCAAAATAAAAACGTCATAGAACATTTTCTGCAAATTAACATAAAAATAATTTTAAATCGTCATGTTTACAACGTATTGAGTAGTATTTGATGTCAGTAAATCAATTTATATGCCTTAATGATGAAATACAATATAAAACGCCGAGCAACAGTACAATCTTTGAATTATAACAATGGATGATTAGTTGTGTACCCAAATCAAAGGTCAAATAGATTTCCGTCACTATGAATTTAATATAATAGGCGATAAGTAAACATTCAATGTAGTTGACGTCAAATTGATTAGAATAATACATCTTCGCCCAATAAATGGTCCCTACGGCGAGCCTGGAAGTAAGTAACGCACGCATTCATCTCTGTACAAATGTCATTTTTAAAAATCCAATCACAAAATTAATCTTCAATAGTTCTTAAGTAAAAATTTTCTCATATGCATTTTAAAATTTTTTTTTGTTTTATTAAATTTTCAGAGTGGTTTATTCCACCACATGAATCGTGTACCTACTTTAGGTAATAAAGAAATATAATTGGTTTAGTTAAAATCATGTGATAAATTCAATTCGTGTAATATACTGACATTTTGCAAGTAAGAAATTAAAAATGGAACCAAAGTTTTCTTTTTTGCATATTCCATAAAAATTAGGTTCAATTATTTTAATGAAAGCTACTTCTGAAATATCAGTTCCCAATGACATTGTTTTTGCTACGCGCACAACGGCGATGTGTTTATTCGGCTGTATTTATATTAACAACATATACAGCAAAAACACAAATGCGTTTATTAATTTTCGCAATTAAACTTAATGACCTTCCCATGATTGTGATTGGAATAATCAAAACCAAACGAGAAGACTGAGGTAACAGATGTCCTGACGCCATACTCATCACCGAGTATGTACAACGTCAAGGCCAAGGTGTAGATACATCTTCCTAAGTTATCAATATTTTTAACAGCCGCTTTATTTTTTTTAAAACTCAATACATGTACTTATTTCAAGTAATTAAATGACGCGAAATCATTATTTTCATCCATGTTTATTTATACTGTATACTTAAATAGTCTATTTACCTTTGACCAAAAATGTATACTTGTTATCTTCATACTTGTATTTATTAAATATTTTGCTATAATCAAATTTTAAAAAATATAAAGTAGATGCAGAGAAATTAACCGGCATGTCAATTGTTGTTAATTAAATTCAGTTTTTATTTCTTCATCCTCTCTCGATTTGAATTTTGCCAAGTTGCCTTATCGGGCAGACTCACTACCTTTCGAGGAGCTCATATGAAAGTTTGCTTGCGTCCGAAACAGATTGTTGAATACAGATGTTTAGTACAATGTAATGGAGATAAAATTTTTGATAAAGATACTAAAGATTTTAAATTTTAACAATATGTTCAAGAGTATTGACAGCCTCCGTCGCAGATAATCGCTTGGAATCTAACTTAGAGAGATGTCTGCTTTAGTTCTGTGACCATATAAGTACTTTAGATGGTTGTAGGGGTTGCCTAACCTCCTTGCTTTGCTATCATTTTCATAGTCAATCAATAGCATTAGTAGATTTTCTATTCCGCGTTTCCTAATAACTTATCATTGCATAAAATTTAAGTAAAGTCACAATATAGTTCATGATTTGTACAAAATACATTACAAATTATAAACCACGCAAAGATTATGCCAATTAAATACAATGTAACTTGCAATTAAAGGAAAGATTTTTATCCATCAGTTTACATGCCAACTTATTATCTGAAAATTACAACTACACCCCATAAGGGGGACAAATACTAGAACCGCAATAGGTATCTATAGAAACAGCCACTTCATGCGAAGTTAACAAAAAGAGCTACTGCATAAATCGTATATACGTATTCTATTAGTTAGTTACATACACGAATCCATTTAACAATGATAACGCGTTTTTCTTGTGCGTACTTTAATCAATAGTAAATAACTAAATAGCTGAGGATAAAACTATAATTTTTTTTTAACAATTAACACAGTTTATAATGCGTGGGTTTTGGTAAATAGATCACCTATTTTATAACGTAAAATATTTTGCAGCAGTTACAACAGGAAAATATGAAAAAGATGATAACATTCAAAAGAACATCAAAAAATGTAGTGAGGGTTTTGTTAATTTAGTAATAATTCCTAAAGTTAAAACTTTGGTTTAATGATAACACTAAAAAAGGATTGTATTTACTCACTTTGTTTATGATATGTTAACTTAATTTTTTTTCAAAATGCGGTTAATATTTCTTTACAAAATTTAGTTATGACAGATACAATTTGTAACTAAAATATTAAATTGAAATAATTCCTGCCGTAACAATATTTAATGGTTGGTATATCTCTTCTTCTGTGTTCTATGTATTTTTATATTATATATATATTTCTCTTCTCCAAATTTTAATTTCATGCTATCATAAGCTGTTGATAGTCCATAGGAACGATTCGCAGACATCTTTTTAAAATCAGTTTTTCCTTAACTTCTGAATCAGTGCAAAAACTTAGCATTATGGTATTTTTAAAGATACTTTCGTACTTTTGTTCACTATCTACACTAACTACGTATTATTGTACCGATTACAATAAAAACTTTTAATTAATCGATAAATATTTCGTAATGAGAAATATTCATTCCTTTACATATATTAAGCGTTTATTATATCTCATATCGAAGTTAACAGTACCACTTCGCGAGAATTAAAAATGACGGTAAGACCGTCGGATAATTATGGCTATCGGCGCCATATCGGGTGTTACGACAAAAAACAGTTTTTCTATGGAAAAATGCGGTTACGTCTTAGTAGAGGTCCAAGCCGCACTGACCGGAAAGACTTAAAAAAAGATACTTTCATATGAATAAGACTGCACCACCCATTAAAGATGGAGACGGAGTTGCATTTACATAGCACACTACAATATTAGCAAATTTTTACCTTAACACTCAAATTATTATAGCTCACGGCAAGACATTGTAGTTTACTAAACACTCATGATAACTTTTTGTGAATAAAAAACATAGATATCATGCTGAAATTGGTTATTTTGATAGTAAATTTTGTTATTCTTTAAAACATGAGCTTTATTCTACCCAGACAAAACGATAATGAAACGGTTGATAGAAGATACCATTTCGCTGGGTACCTCCAAAATCTACTCTTAATTTCAGAAGTAGTGTTAAAACATTTGTGTTCTTCTCAGTGGTTCTTTTTATCTGGTTAAATTATTAAGGTAACAACGATTTACATTTAATGTTTCAAGGCGATGAACATAGTGTTGGGCAGTGTAAACTTCCCAACAAGCGGGGCATTGTCATGGGCAGGAGAATATTTACCATCAGGAGAACTTAGCCATTTACTTAAATAAAAATAATAACAATAGTCAAAGGGTCGGTACAAAAAACACTAATAAACTATATTAACTAAACTTCAAAACAGTGTACAAACAAAATCTCTCTCTTTTGGCATATATTAAATACATTAAACATTTTTTATTAAATTCAAAGCTTCATACACATTTCGTTAAAAAAAAGAAAACTATGCCTGTTTAAAATGTGTCCGAATTAAATATTTATAACAACACAATTGAGTTTGCTTGAATAGAAACGGTAGTCAAGCGTCACTGTTAATTATTACTTTACATATTATATAGATTTAAATGTAAATGTATGAAAAGCGCTTAATGTTAGTATTTCATTCAAAATCAATCACTTAGATTCCAAATATAGAAAATAGAATGTTTAACAGGTTAATATTTTATAACTATGTCGTTACAAAATGTGCTTGTTCTTTATAATAAATACGAATACTACTTACGAAGTTATCTTTGGAATTATCAAAAATGATATGCAATCAAGTATCAATTTCTTTGTTTTAGCTAAAACTTTTTTATTATTGAAAAGTTATATTCATTTTTTTTGTTATAGGTATAATACAGATTTGATAAGTAAATTTTTAAGTAATTATTATTTTCCATTTTTTAACGTACCCCAAAGTTTTACTCCATAAATAAGACCTATTTAATTCCAGTGTGAATTTTAATTGATGATTTTCAGCATATTTCTAAAATTAAAAAGTAAGTTTATCAAACCTTTAAAATTCTAGATTAAATAAGTACTATTCTTTAACTCACATCCGTTTTCACCATCGAGCCACTGGCCTAAATACAGTTTGTTATAAGTATATACCATCTTTTTACCATTTGGAAGTCTCTTTTGTTTTTGTTTTTAATAATACTAATTGCAGTTACTTATAACTATTATTATATACATTTGAAACCTTTAGACTTCATATTATATTGAATTTCGCGGTTATTCATTATTATAAATGTAAATGTTCTGCTATAGGATTAAATATTTTTTAAGGAAAGCAATAGTAATACATATTGTTATTTTCATACTTATTTATATGCAAAACAAACAATATTAGTTTTTTTATTAAAATGTGTACCAAAATCATTCATGAAACTTTGCGGTAAGATTTATTATTTCAATAAAACGATGTTTTTATTAAAGTAGTAAATAACGATTTATTTTTGATTATCGATCGATAATCAATTTAAAGTTTTGTTAAACAGGTTATTGGGCTTATTACACATTACATTTTGTACCTCTTGTATTTTATGACATCAAAGTAACATACTAAAAAATCAATTATAACAGTAAACATATTAAATTAAATTTTGATTTAGACACAAATAATACACTTCCTTGATGACATATTTATCGAAAAAAGCAGATTGTTGAAAACATATTTTTTCGCTAACTTCTAACGACATCTGTTGTTCAGTAGCACTAAACTATTAAGAGGTGAATTTATTTTAGTATGTTTAAATACTCTGTATTGTTATTAATAACGTGCATTTAATATTACTGAAAACTTATTAATCATTGCATTAATTTCAATAAACAACGTTATTCAGCTATATTGTATTTTTATACAGGAAACTGATGTATTAACTAATTTAAGTACAAATCGAATTTCCTTTACCTGCACGTCTCTCATTTACAGAACTCTACAATAAACTAGTACAATTAATAATTTTGAACGTGACAATTTTTTTAAACGTATTTTATTTTTGTTCTAGGTGAAAGTTCTGGATCTTGTTCAGAGGAAGAAATAAGCAATGTTTTACCAGAAGAAGCGAGAGTCCGTCCCGATGCACACATGTGCCCACGCTGTCAAGAACAATTTGAGAATTTACACGATTTTCTTTATCACAAAAGACTTTGTGATGAAAAGGCAATTCAAATGGGCGAAGAGAGAATGCACTCCGACCCGGAAGAAATGGTTGTTTCAGGAGATGAAGAAATGGATGGGCCTAATAAACGTTTAGAACAAGTTCGAAGGCACAGACAAGATGCTGAAAATAATAACAGTCTTGAAGATGGCGAGGCGGATGTACCTGAAGCTGATGTACCGCCAGTGGGACTTCCTTTTCCCGTAGCTGGTCATGTAACATTAGAAGCTCTACAAAATACAAAAGTAGCTGTAGCTCAATTTGCAGCAACTGCAATGGCCAATAATGCCGATAATGAAGCGGCATTGCATGAGCTAGCTGTTTTACAAAGTACATTATTCACATTGCAACATCAGCAAGTGTTCCAGCTGCAATTAATAAGACAATTACAAAATCAGCTATCACTGACAAGACGAAAAGATGATCAGCGCCCGAGCTCCCCGCCTCATGAACCTGAGCCAGTTGTAACAGTGCCCCCGGTTCGATCGCCATCTCCGCCTCGTCCGCCACGGGAGCCATCTCCTCCTGTACCTACTCCTCCTACAAGCCAAAACTTACCGTCGACCCATGGCCACCTTACACCTAAATCGGAGCCAATTACCGTTCCCAAGCTCCCGACCTCATCACCGCCAATGATGACTCATCCACCATACAGCTCCATATCGTCATCACTAGCGTCTTCTATAATTACAAATAATGATCCACCACCGTCCTTGAACGAGCCTAATACTCTCGAAATGCTTCAAAAACGAGCGCAAGAAGTACTTGATAATGCTTCACAAGGTTTATTAGCCAATAACCTTGCCGATGAACTAGCTTTTCGTAAATCAGGAAAGATGTCACCGTACGACGGAAAATCTGGAGGGCGAAACGAACCTTTCTTCAAACATCGATGTCGATACTGCGGAAAAGTTTTCGGTAGTGACTCTGCGCTGCAAATCCACATTCGTTCTCACACAGGTGAAAGACCATTTAAGTGCAATGTTTGTGGATCACGATTTACAACCAAAGGGAATTTAAAAGTTCATTTCCAAAGACACACCGCGAAATTTCCACATGTAAAAATGAATCCCAATCCAATACCAGAACATTTGGATAAGTACCATCCCCCATTATTAGCACAGCTGTCGCCGGGGCCAATTCCTGGAATGCCACCTCATCCACTTCAATTCCCTCCGGGTGCTCCAGCACCTTTTCCGCCAAGCTTGCCATTGTATAGACCACCACACCATGATTTATTACCTCCGCGACCACTGGGTGATAAATCTCTCCCACCACACCCGCTTTTCGCTATGCGAGAAGAACAAGACGTTCCAGCTGATCTCAGCAAGCCTTCTGCGCAAAGTTCGCCTCGAGGACCTGATATGTTTAAATCTGAACCTCAAGATGATGAATGTCACCGTGAATCTAGTTTTGAGGACAGTGATCGAGTTACGCCAAAACGAGAACCCGAAGAACATGATGCTGGACAAGACGCTGAACAAGACCAATATCCGTCAACGTCTCCATACGACGATTGCAGCATGGACTCAAAATACAGCAATGAAGATCAAATTGGCAGAGAAAGTCCACATGTGAAGCCTGATCCAGATCAACCGGAAAATCTTTCAAGTAAGAATTCATCGATATCTGGACCAATTTCAATAGCAACGGGACTTCGTACTTTTCCTGCATATCCTTTATTCCCACACTCCCCTCCTAGTAGTGTTTCTTCTGGAAGCATTACACCTTTCCACAATGTTGCTCATCACGGTGTTGAGCCAGACTTGTCTCGCGATCCCCTATATTACAATTCATTATTACCACGGCCGGGGAGTAACGATAATTCATGGGAAAGTTTAATTGAAATAACTAAAACTTCTGAGACTGCCAAGTTACAACAATTAGTTGATAAAATAGATAATAAGGTATCTGATCCCAACGAATGCATAGTATGTCATCGAGTATTATCTTGCAAAAGTGCTTTACAAATGCACTATCGCACACATACTGGTGAACGACCTTTTCGTTGTAAACTCTGTGGTCGCGCTTTTACTACCAAAGGGAATTTAAAGACTCATATGGGCGTACACCGTATTAAACCTCCGTCGCAAATGTTGCATCAATGTCCAGTTTGCCATAAAAAGTTTTCAGACCCTACTATTTTGCAACAACATATAAGAATACATACTAGTGAACGTGAAAATGTTAGTTTTGATCAGACCCGTGGTATAGATATGAATTATTTTCCCCAATTCTATAACTCATCCGACACCGCTGAGTTTCACCACTATCGTCCAATCCTACCCTCTATGTTTCCTACTCCATCCACTCCCGGCGACCGACGGGCGGACTCCCGCGGAAGCGACGATGAGAGCGGCCGGGACGAGCGTGAGCCCGCTACTCGGGAGTTCGACGACGACTCAGATATGAAGGATCGTCGAACTTCGCCGCTCTCCGTTTGCGCCTCGGCGTCCGAATGCGAAGTTAAAACCATGACAACAATGGCTTCCCTCCCATCGGCGACAGGTTCGGAGAGCGGGCGGAGCGCGCGGGCTTCGCCACCGTCTCCATCGCTGTCGACGCTGTCGACGCCTCCGCGGCTGCCCCAGCACTCACCGCTGCCATCACCGCCCACGCCTCTAGCTGCGCTCGGTGCTCTCGGTGGATCACCCTTCAGCCCACTCGGACTCGCGTTTCCTCCCGCAGGTATGCGCTAGCGGGATGTTATATATATGTCCGCCCCGGTCGTCCGAGCATCCGTTCCTTCCAAGTACATCCTAATAATACAAACTAGTTATAACCAACTTGCCGGGCGCTTGATGACACGCTGAAAGTAACCATTGTAAATGCATCTTTGAAAGATATTGCCTTAATCGTCACTTCCATGAGATTTTCTACGCGCTTCCGGACAATAATAGTGACATTGAACAGTGGATTTATTTGTATGCAGTGCGCGGCAACACAACGTGTAACATCTGCTACAAGACATTCGCCTGCAACTCCGCTCTGGAGATCCATTACCGCAGCCACACCAAGGAGCGACCTTTTAAATGCACTGTCTGCGACCGAGGCTTCTCCACAAAGGTATGTAACTTTACATATTATACCTCCAAAATTCTTTATTTTATAGTATAATAATGTCCCTTAGTTATCAATCAATATTTATCCGAATGACGATTGAACAGTGTTGGAATTATTATTTAATTAAACAACTAAACGCACCGCGAAGTCGATGTTTTATAGCTGCGTGCCTTAATGAATAGCTCCAATTGAAACTGTTGGCAGTTTGCCAATTTTTACTTTATTGTTACACAAATAGCGGCACACTTAAACGATGTTCCTTCTAATTGTCACACTCGCTTCTTTAACCGCAACTATAACATCTTAGTAACGTAAAACAATAATTTACATATAACAATTACGAGCAATGTCGTGTTCTTTATAATTCTACTCGTGTTAAGGATAGGGAGTAAATAAGGAGTAATTTCCGCAGTAACTCGCAACTTATATCAAATGACATCACATCTAACTCACAAGTTTAGCCGGCAAGTCGCTGGGAGTTGCTGGCGCGCTGCAGCGAACTTGATGCTCTGGTTTCATTTCATCCAAGTTTCAGTGCATTAATTTTGCAAGCAGTAATTACAAGTCTCTAGTCGACGCTCCCACTTCGTATTAGTTCAGCCGTTGTCTTCCAACAGCACATCCGAGCCGCTGTCGACTTCCCGAGTAATAGACGACCAACTCCGCAAACTTGGCTCGTTTGTTCTGATTTAATCAAAATCATGCAAATATTTTCGTTTTGTACGTAAACATATATTTGGTTACAATTATCTTTTCTACGTAACCTTTAAAAGAAAATAATGACTAATTTTAGATTTACATATAGTTCAAGTAACTACAAATGAAGATATAATCTACAAATGTATAAAAACACAAATATAAAAACACTTGGCATAAATAAAAATTTCGTTGTATTATATACTAAATTTTATAGATAATAGCTTCAACAAAAACTGGGAAAAAGCGGATCATGTAATGTACCTCAAACAATTTTGGGACTTAAATGAATGAACATTTCTCACCTTTCACATTGAATCTTTTTAATTCACAATAGTAACAATGCCGGAGATGTTAAAACTTGTTAGCTCTATTCTTAGTCTTATATAACTTGCGATGTATACAGAGAGGTATTGATAATATGATAGCGATAGCTAGTTAATCGGATGCCGAAATTCCCTTCCATCGTCTTCTTTTCCACCGAAAACATCTTCTTATATGGCTACGAAATTATACCAGAGACCTCTGTATTCGAAGACAAGCGGGTTAGCGGCTATGTAACTGAGGCACATTAAGTTCTCATAGATAACAATAAAAATGTACTGACACAAAGATACACATGTACAAATACACTCATGAATGTAACTAGAAGAAGAAACACGAAAATGAAACATAGTAACACATTTCTTGAGTTTGAAGTTAAAAAATTTTAAATAATATAAAAAAATTTAGAAGTTAGAGACAAAAATATTACCTTTTCAATATTTAACTCGTAGTCTAAGGGTGACAATATACAGTAGTTTAAAACAACAAAAAGCTTAACACGTATTTAATAAGAAATGGAAATTATCGGATTTATTAAGTTTCAGTTTATTCCAATACAGAACGTTATTATATTTAATAAAATGGTAATATTAAAGTCGTAAGTAAATTACTATAAATATTTTGATGTCCGAAATAATACAGCTATCCGTCTACAAACGACCGCAACGAACGGCGCTACTTGTAATCATAATTTATATTTAAATAATAAAGCAATTTGGGGTCTACTTAAGAAAATTAATTCAATGTTATATTCAATACATACACGTTGTTAAAAGTGTTTTCATTTTTATGGTGATTCAAGTTTTATAATAAGCCGATACTTGAAGTGTATAAAAGCTGCGCATGAGTCGCGAGCCATCTCGACGCGCCACAAAAATGATAACTCATAAAAACAACGTCACGGAAAACGATCAGAATATTAATTCATGTCGTAAAATATTTATTGCTTATAAATCCTTGAGCCTTTACCTACGCTTCGCGTCATAAAAAGATTATTTATGCTTGACAAAGTAGCATTTTTCGTATATATAGAAAGTGTCCACGCAGCGCTCTTCTCAATAAAATATAGGTTATTTATTGCGGCGCTCTTTTACAATTTAAAGGAATTTTTGTTACTTCACCACCTACTTTTGTTTAATTAAACTCAGTGCGTATGCGTATCGGTGATTAAATACATATAAAAAATCACCTACATACCTATGATTTACATATACAAGTGACCTCAAATTCTAGATAATTTATAAATAAGCTGCAACTAATGCAACTTTGTAAAACCGACTGGCTACTAAGTGCAAAACAAATTTTACATTACTGGTTACAATTAATACTTATACTAATCATATTAAATAAGAAAAAAATCTTAAAAATAGCCTTAAACCGGATTCTTTGCCTTTTTATTACCTATAGTAAGATTTGTCTATCAACACAAAAATATATTAACAATAGAACAAAGCTTTTGTTATTTTTACTTATATATTATACTTTAATTAGTATAATGTAGTATACTAGTAAAGTAATTATCATTCAATATTTATTTAGTCTTGCATACCTTAGTAATTTTAAATTAGATTTGTGCAGATAATAAAACCTTTTTTTAAAAGACAACACAAAGATTAAAGAACATTAATTCTTCGTCATCTCCCATTTATAACACAATTCCAGAAATTGTATTAATTCTTACTTAACAATAGAAAATAATTTTAAAATATGCTATGTTTTACACGCGAAGGATACGCTTGCAAATGATATCAAATATAAAATATCATACTCATTATTTTGCATTTATGATACCGGAGAATTTATTACAACCTTTGATCTAAACTAAGTAAAAGATTGCTGCACGTATTTATAGTAAGTTCCAAAGGTGTGCGTGCTTTTCCCTATCTTCTTAATTATACTCTTCATCTAACAGAGGAGAGAAGTCAATAAACATTATATATCTTTACTCTATGCGTATGTAATAAGGCTGCGTACTGCGTACTGGAATAAATCATTTTAGAAAGGTACTCCTACCCAGATATAAATTGAAAGGCAAATCTAACATCTAATAAAGCAGAGAATTGAGTAATTATTTCAAATGAACCATTCTCTTTATAAGATATATTTAGTACGAGAGATACATCGTACGGAGTACAAGGACTGTACATATTTTTGCAAGATAGCAAATCTTTCACGACATTCATTAAAAATAAATTTATCTTAGGACGTTAAAAATTAAATCGTTTTATGATTTTTTTATAAATGCACGCTCACACCATAAAAGAAAGGGTTGATTTATAAAAAAAATCTAGAAGCAGCTAAAAGGAGGTACTCAACTGCCTACCAACAAGCGCATTTAAAACTGTAAATAAGGGTAGATGACAAGTAAATCATCAATAGCTTCAACCATGAAAGTTAGGTAAACAACCAAGAATTGTGACTGTCAATAGATATATCGAAAACTAAATCTTTCATTGCCGGAATGGAACTTAAATAGAAGCGATGTAATTCTCATAAAATAGAAATTTAAAAAACGCCATCTCTACCTATTGTAAAAGTATTCAAAATTAAAAAAATGTGTCCTTTTACCCACATTTACTGTTAATTTCTCATCTTAACTCTTGTTAATACGTTCAAATTATGATAATGATGAAATATTGCATTTCTAATTTAATTCTGTAATAATTTTTGGTTAGTAATTCTTTACTTATGGTATATTGCCTGTGACTTATACAGATGTTCAGCAGTGGACATATATAGGCTGAAAAGATTGTAACAAACAGAGTTAAGGTTTTTTGAAAGCTTTAAATTCTAAAAAACTATATTAAGATGATGGTTTTTTGTAAGCCAAAAAGGTTTTTTTTAAATATGCAAAGAAAGAAAACTTTTACCATGTCTTTATTTATGCAATGCTAAAAATTAAACAGATTTGTATTTTAATCACATTAACTTTTTCTTTACTACTTTCGTAATTATTTACATCAAATCACTCATTATCAATAAAATGCAAGCATTCAAAACGTCGCAACGATGTTGAAGCTGCACATTGAAGCTTTATTCAGAAATAAGCCATTAAACCTGTTTAAGAGACCTAAGTTTAAACAAAAATGTTCTCACATACAGATACGCTCTTTTATGAAAAAAGCAGTTGTAATAATCATTTTTGATATGCCTTATAAAGAATAAGGTGGTAATCATTATTTTTAA
>DWLS01003227.1:0-16220 GCA_018246255.1 Pachliopta kotzebuea | reverse complement strand
TTTGTCACCACAACGAATTTTACGAGCGCGGAGCTCTGCGTAAACGTGCGTTCAAGTCGACGGCTAGAGCGCAACTTTGTTGGAACAATTTATAAATATAAAGGTTTAGTAAAAATAAAAAATTGTTTATTAAGAAATAATGTATATTCTTTATTATTATTAACTAAAAGACATTAATAAATAACATGTACAGAAAAATACACATATTTTTAGGTTAATAAATAGTATATTCCACCGACATAACAGTTTCTTAATTGTATTGCTAATAGTGGAGTGTTCTGCCGATAGATGGGGTTAATAATAATACTTATTCACAAAAGAAACAATAGATCCATAGGAAGAGAGGAAAAAACAGTGTAAATTATTCCCTTGCTAAAGTTAAAACCTCTTTTAACTTTATTTACTTTTAAGGTACTGATGGTAAAGTCTATCTTATTATATAATAGAAATCACACAGTTCTAATAGATTTACTTAATTTTTGAAATTAAATAAATCATCTACCCTACTTACATTATGCTAGGAGAGATATATTAAAGCTAATTATAAGTTTTCTCTAATCTACATGAAAAGTACTGTTTTGCTAATAGTTAAAAGATTCAAATTTCATTTTGTAAAATTTCCTCTTTTTTTCATTTCCTAATTTCATCGTTTAAAAATAAGTACAAGATCTTTGGTGCTGACATGCTAAATGGCTAAAAGAAAATCGTTGTAAATATTGCTCGAAACTTGAAAAACTTTGATTACTTAATTAAATTACCCTGTTGAAAACTAATCTTTTCGTTAATCTAGCACCCAAAGTTAACTTTTTTCGAGTATTAACAGACAAAATTCATCTCTAAAATTAGCTAAAATTTAGCTGCTAAATATTTTTATGTTTATATTGTATATAAACATCTAAAAATTCTTTCTAAAGCACCAACAACTTCAAGAAGTCAATAATAACTTAAAATAAATAAATTAATGTAGCTAAAATCCTTATAAATGCATCTAAGTAATTGTATCTCAAATAATGGCAATAATGACTAAAAAATAAATAAACTAGACAAGAATTTAAACATAAAATGGTTTAAAATACTTCCAATTAATTAAGCTTAATTTTAAAGTTTACGATAAAATATTTCCTTATATTCATAATGGCCATGAGAACGAAGTATAAAGTCGGCAAAAGAACTAGGAACAGGTCTAGATAGAGTTTTTTATAAAGGGGTACGTGTAAGGCCATGGAACGGAGATGAGGTGCCCCATTTGTCCTGGCTATATGCTCCACCCAGTAGACCAACTCATCACCCGGCGGTAGGATACGGTCATGGAACATACGCGATAGCTCCTTCGCTCTGTGTTTATAGCTGGAAGAAATTTATGTAAAAGTTAGAATAGCTTAAAAGTTACTGCATATAATAAAACGTTGGGGTTGGTGAAAGATTTTATATTTCGGAAACCAGAAGTAGATACCATCACAGCGCCTATCTCAGTTTCCAAATAGTGAATATTATTATTGGTTGAAGAAGACGCTGTATTTAGTGAAGTTATTGGTTTTACGAGACTTCAAAATTTCGTATCTCATAGCTAAGAATGAAATTGTTTTATGTGGTTGTGTGTCATTTGGTATAACAACGACTTTAATAAAGATGTTTATAAAAGAATATATCAACTTTAATAACCAACAACAAATGCAAAGGCATGTTCATAATTTGATGATTCTTTTATTACTGGAAAAAGTTTATCATCAACATATTAAATCTCTAAGTAAAAGTTGATATAGATCAGGGAAGATCCAACCATAAAAGTGGAGAAACATGAGCTGATTAATTTAGTATCTATTTATATCCATCGATTTAAAATATTTTGTACAAATAGTATACTTACATAGGATTCCTTACAACATCCTCTATGGCGATTTTCAGCTTCGGCGCCATGTCTTCAGAGAGAGTTACTAATCTACCCAATCCCTTCAACATTACTGATCTCATGTTGACGTGTTGATCAGCCATTACAGGTATGCCCACAATCGGTACACCCACGTGAATAGCTTCAGTCGTCGACAGCTGACCACCATGAGTCACAAACAATTTTAAATTGGGATGCGCTGAAAATTTTCAATATAACATAACTTATAGGTCCTGTCTATGTAGCTACCACCGCAGCTCCTATTTCAACCGCCATATAGTAATATTTAAACATTACTGTGTTCCGGGTTGAAAGCTGCTGTATGTTAGCTAAATTACTGGGATGTCAAGACTTATCACCTTATGTATGATAGCGACCAGCGTCATGTGTTGTGAATACCATCTTAACTAGCGCTACTTTGTTATGGGCAAGCGTATCACTTACCATCAAGTTAACGCCTTGTTCACCTCGTCGCATCGCAGAATAAAAAAATCTTAAACTTTAGATAGCAAATTCAGATTTATGTGTTAAGCTTTAAAACACTATATCATCTCTGCCAATTTGATTTATATGACAGAGAAAGAGGAATAGATATTATCTGTTCGTTCTCATAAAAACATTCTGGGGTCTATTGAGTATTTTTGACATTATCACTTAACGGTCTCGAATCTTATTATTAATTGCCATTTGAAACTTAACGATTATCAATAATTTTTAAGTTACATGTAGTAGTATATAGATAGATATAGATATCAATATGTATTTTTCTTTAAAAATTATCGCTTACAGAAAATGAAAATGTATTTAACGAAATGGTGGACGAAATTAGGTTGAAATGGCGACGCTGTTTTATCAAAACATTCCCTATATATATGTACTAACTATACACATTACTGATAAAAAAATCCACTGAATGCGGGATTTTAATGCCTAATGGATTTTTTTATCACTTAGTCGGCAGGAAAACAATGGATGTATACACATCATCCTAAAATTTTATATTCAATTACATTTGGCTATTATATACATACATAACTATATTTCCCATTGAAAGTATGAAGTTTATTGTAAATATACTGGATATGTGACAAAGGTTAAGGAGAATTTACACGAAAGTTAAAGGAATCTCTAACTACTATTACCTATTAAAGAGAACTTTGTATCAAAACTGAATCTCTAAATACTTACATAGTATGCTAAGTTGAGGTGCCCATTTTACTAGGTGAACATTGGAGGGTACGTTCGGGAGATCTTTCTCATATTTCCATATCACAGTTTGATTGAGTTGGCTGAACATATTCAGCAATGAGCATTTCATTTCTTCAGTCATGTCAGCGCTTTTCAAGTTCGAACCCATGCTGAAGTAAATAACGCCGTGTCTCGCTTCGTCCATTAAAATTTGCAGATCCTGCGAATATTTACGGTGAGACAATGTTTTAAACTAAAAGATGTAAATGGAAAAAGTTTCCTCAACAAATCATTACATGCATAATCTTTTTCATGTTTTATTATCTTTGAGTTTTTTTTTAATTCGACGAGGCGATGAAAAGAGCGTATTCAACCGATGGTAAGTGAAACTTGCCTCTTACAACGCGGTGCTGGTTAAGATGATATACACAGAACCACATTGAGCTCTTCGCCTTGAATAAGTTGTAAAGTCTCGTTGCCCCAGTAATTCTATTAGAATAAAGTCTCCTTCAAACCGGAACACAGTAATGTTTGCACATTACTATTTGGCGGTAGACTTACTACCAGTAAAACACACTATAAAGAATTTACTTCTAGAAGTACAAGATGAGCACGGCATTTAGTCGGATTTATCACTTACTACAAAGTGTATGTTCTGATCTGATTTTGAGACGTTTATGAACTCATAGCTTCAATCGACGTTTAATGTACATAAAACCTTTTTCAGTTTAAGTTATAACAAACAAAATGCTTAGCACTTACCCTCGGCAAGGGTTTCACTTCTTTATCAATGTGATAACCGGCGATGTATTTAGCATTTTGCGGCAAACGATAAGGTGTACCAATAGTGGGATGGGAGTTCAGAAGCATGAGTGATCCATTGTAAATAGCGTCACTGTATGACGGCATTGTGACGCCTCTCTTTGCCCCAAGTTTAGTATATAAACTATTGTATGCGAACCTTTCAAACGGTGTTATCAATAAACTGAAAAAAACAAATATTTACTGACATTGTCATTTTAAATAAAACTGCATAAAATTCATCGAAACTTTGTTATGATCATCATTTTAGTCTATTGTCGTCTACTGAACATAGATCTCCCTAATTAATTTGCCATTGTCGGTCTTTACGTGGTCTTCACTTGAGGATTTTCCTGCTGCGTCAACTGTCCCGTGATTAATGTTATGGTAATTTTTTTCTTTAATGTTTTGTTAAAGGTTGACTAATCATTTTAACACCCCTATCTAAAATTAGCGCCTTTGTTTCTCAATAAAAACAAAAACGTCTAATCGGATTCAAAATTCTTTATCGATCTTCTAATAAATCCATTTTTTAATATGCTTTTAATTTTTTTTTCATGCAGTATTTTAATTATAAATATAGGTACTTACTTCACCATGAAATATTTCTTAACCATGACCCAGAGTTCTCTAAACCTCTCTAAGTTAGTCAGCGGTGGCCGACTGTTTGAGAAGAGATCAACGTTATACGATGTATTTGGTATTTCATCGATTATTTCCAGCATTTGCCAATGTGCCTCGGTAGATCCAAACCAAATGAGAGGGCAATTGAACAACGGAGCAAGTCTAAAATAAAGGATATACATTTTAGATTTCTGTCCAAACACATTCCTAATCACATATGAACAGTTTCGAAAGAATATCTATAGCGGCGTCATAATTTCTTAAGATTCAAGTAAGTTAATATTTATTAGGTGAAATTTTCGAATAATCAACTTAGTTTTGTTACGAAAGGATTAACGGTTTTCAATGCCATAATAAAGCTATCAAACTTTGATGAAAGTGATTCTAAAACATTTCAATAACTGTTTAACATGACTGAATAGTTGTTATAAATATTATAGCTATCCAACCTTCAGTTATGTAGAAGCAATATAAGGAGAAGAATTATTAGTTTATTCGTTTCTAGAAAAGTTACATTGTCAATGGACAAGTTACAAATTTTGATGTACTTCTTTCAAAACGTCGTGTTGCCTAAGCTAAATCTATATTAGCGTTATATGTACATAATATATTGTTATTACCAAATTATAGTAATAGTAATAATTTTAACAAACATCTGAACTAACGATTAATATAAACTGAAACAGCACGACGTTTCACCAGAAATCGTCAGTTTAAAAATTCCAATATAGCGTTAAAGTTAAAAAAAATTACCCTGCTGCCAGTTCGCTGAAAAACCATTCAACGATGACGACATCAAAATGTTCATTTTTGTCGGTCAAAAAATCTGTGACGACTTTCTCCTCTAATGTTTGTCGTTGAATGTCATGAGCGAAGTACAGGAACACCAAGGAATCGCCGACATTGCTTTTACCGACTAAATTCTTCAGTTTAAAGGGATCAACTGAAAGGAAATATTATTAATGATTCACTTATTATACTTAATTGTCTGACATACTGACAAAAATATAAGGGGACCGACGTTTTCAACAAAAAATATATCATAAAGGTTTACAGATATCAATGCAAAAAATTAGAAACATTATAACCTTGGTAACCAAGGTAAGTCAATAAAAGTCACTATGACCTTGAACTCGATACTTAAAAATTAAGCAAATTGAATTATTGGTGATGTGGTTGATATGTGGTAGGGTTTTTAGTTGGTAGTTACCACTCCCATGATGTAAATCTACTACCATAGAAGAAGCGTTGCTGTGTTCTAATACATTTTGGAGTTTTATTGATCAGCATGATTTACAATCTATGGTCTCTTAGTCACTTAACACCGTGTGAAGTTCAGGTCAAGTGTCACAGGGTTGCAGTAAGTTAGTGAAATTACTGGGGTATTGAGACTAAACACCTCACGTCTCAAAGGCTACGAGCGCAGTGTGGCGCTGTGTATATCATCTTACCCAGCACCTCGTTGTTAAGGGAAAACGTGTCGCTTACCATCAAGTGAATGTCTTGCTCGTCTCGTCGCTTCATCAACTAATAAAAAAAAGAATTGTTACTTACATCTGCCATTACTATTCGTTAGAAATCGTTCTGCGATGAAGTTAACGTTGATTTCTCTTAAATTCGGCACCGGTTCCTTCCGAGGATAGGAGGTAATGTGAACTACCTGGGAAAAAATGTTTTTATTAAAAAATCTTTCTCATTAACTAAAACAGGTCTTGAAGATTTATCCAAAACATTTTTCGTCCTACATAAGTTATTTTTCATCACCAAAGGCTTTGGCTTCATACAATTTAGTCATCTCCAATTTTCTTTATCTATGTCTTTCAATTGCTATTGATTTTTTTTGAATATTTTCGCAGCGGTCGTTTCTGTTGTTAAAATAGATTTTTTGAACCGCCATCTGTCGGCGAGATGACACAACAGAGACAAAAGCCTTTGTAGACATATTTATAGTTATGCCAATTTTCCAATTAATTAAAACCATCCGAATTAAAGATTAGTTAATTTAATAATGTGATATAAAAATTAAGCTTTTTTCATTCTATTTATTAATTTAAGTTAGGTTACCTCGTGTCCGCTTTCGAGTAAGCGACTAACGATTCCCTGGCCGAGGATGCTATGACTTTTCGAAGCCATTGGGAAGAAGACTAACGCACGAAGTCCATCGTTCCATTTGACTTGTGTCAGCAGGACGAGGAAAAATGTAATATTTTGAAGTAACATCTGAAAAGAAACTATATTAAAGTAATGGAGCAAGTGGAGTAAACTAATAAAGTACTCTGATGCAGTATAAATATCCTAAATAGCACCATATTGTTGAGCATATTATATAGTAATCAGTACAAGTAATCAGGTATAAATCTATAAACATACATAATTGGATCAGGGACACGCAACCTGTGACAAACGATGAAAAGGGTTTTTGGATTATCTATAAATATCCTTCATCGTAACTATTTTCTTTTATTTTAGTATAGTTATTATTTACTAAGTACAATTTGTTAATATTTATAACATTATTCTTTATTTGTGATCGAATTAAAAACTTAATTGTATTCATATAATAATAGCAGCAGATAATACTTCATACGTATACTAGTAAGTATGTCAACTACGTTTATTAATTATCAATATCAATTCAAAAGCAGCATTATAGTAGACCATGAACAATGAAATTTAACCTATTTTTCAAAAAGGATGATTGTCGTTGTTGTACGTAAAGTACTGTTATACACTAACGTAGTTTTATTAAAAGGAAATACTTGAAGTATATCAGAACGTCCGGGGAAATACTTATGTTACTCACTACGGGTAATACTCTGATTACATTATCTTACACTTTGCTATAGAATAAGTATATACAATATAGAGACAAATTATATGACACATTCTGCAGAGAGTGTGATACCGCTTAGATCCGATTGCTCCTCTTATCTCACCTTATTACGTCGTCAAGTGATTAAAGAAACAACTCCTAGAAACAGCAGCAGCTTAAATAACATAGTTAAGGTATGCGACGAGCGTATATGGTTGAGCTATTACCGGGAGCCCTATGTTCACAAATGGACATATAAAGTTATATAAGTAATAATATGTATGTTGGTAATTTTAGTAATAAACTTTACTGGTGGTTAATTTTGTTAACGGAGATCGTATAGGTAGTTACTACCGTAGCTTCTATTGCAGCCGACAAACAGTACTATGCAAACATTATTGCGCTCCGGTTTAAAGGGTGGTGTATGCTAAGGAAATTACTGCGGTGACGAGATTAAACACTTTACGTCTCAAGGCGACGAGTGCAATGGGATCCTGTGTATATCATCTTAACACCACGTTGTTATAGCTAAAGCCTAACACTTGCATATCCATTAAAAACAATATTCTACTGCTTGTTACTAGTGTATAAATTTTACTATGTCCCGGTTGGAAATTACTGGGGCGACGAGATTTAAAAAGGTGACTAGGACAAAATGGTATTGTCTAAATAGCCTAGTTGTTTGAACGTCGGCCTTCTACTCCAAAGGTACCGAGTTGGAATCGGGCCTGCACTAATAAATTATTCAATTTATGTGCAGTTAGTATAACAACTAATATCAGGTGCTTTTAGCCATGTATCAAATCGCGTGACTATAAACCTTGGAAAAACAACCATTTTAACCAGCGCCTAGTTGTTGGCAAGCGTATCACTTACTATCAGGTGAACGCCCGGCTCTTCTAGTCGCCACGTCCCGCAAAAGAATTATTTCCGACAAAACTTAGTGCAAATATTATCGTGGCTCAGTTGCAAATTATTGGGGTAACGGGACTTAAAATAAACGTCTCAAGGTGATGAGAACAAAATGTTATTGTATAAACAATCTTAACCAGCGCCACGTTGTTATGGGCAAGCGCATCACTCACTACCAGGTGAACGCCCAGCTCGTCTCATCGCCTCGACCAATAAAAAAAAATTCTGGTGTTAAACACTATTGAGTAAACATTACTGTGTCCCGGTTGGAAATTACTGGGGTGACGAGATTTAAAATCAATGTCTCAAGGTGACAAGGACAAAATGGTATTGTGTAAACAATTCTAACCAGCGCCACGTTGTTATTGGCAAGTGCATCACTCACTATCAGGTGAACGTCCGGCTCGTCCCGTCGCTACGTTCAATAAAAAAAAACAATATTTCCACCAAACAGTAGTGTGCAAATATTACTGTGCACCGGTTGGAAATTACCGAGGTGATGAGACTTTCAACATTTCAAGGTGACCAGGACAATTGGTGCTGTATAAACCAATGAATGAAAAAACTACGCGGTGTTTATCCCAAAGAATTAAACTTTTTCCTCATCGTAACATCATTCTAAACATCACTATCATTACGTTGTTATAAAACTAGACTTTCGTTACTCCAGTAATTAGTTGTTAGCTACGGCGCATTTCGCACCGGAACACAGTCATGCCAGTGGTTATTGATAGAAATGGGCGCTGGCTACGTCACCAAACGTCACTGTCGCTAACTGATGCAACTTTAGCTTATATGAGGCGAATCTTGTAGTGAATCATACCCACATACATATACACACAAACGCATCATTAACAGAAACAAGCTTTATAAATATATATTGAAGTTAAATTTAAAGAGTACGCTTAAGCTGCAGTTTGGTGATGAAATATTATTTCAATAGACAGGCTGTCTGAGCTTAACGTCTGGACTTTAGTCATTATATCTGTTTTAATTATTTATAGAAGCACTACGTCACTATTCATTAAAAGCGGCTAGTGCCGTCATTGTTATGACATGAGAATCATTTATTATATAGACGCACACGGTTTATCACTAGAGAGGAAATGAGGTGATGAGCTTGAAAACTTTGTTGTGATCGACGTTGCATAATCGAATAGGCGGATAAATGATAATTAAGACACAGTACGGATCACGCTTAAAAAATAGTGGGCTAATAGAGATGTTTACACTACATCACTCCTGTCACTAGGATTGTTAAAACGATACAAAAATAAACAAGTCAATAAACTATTGAACGCAGAATGCTTGACAACTGGAATGGATGCTGTGATTGTATCTACTCTCGGTCTCCGTTTATTATTTCATCGAGACTGAGATAATTTTAATTAGAATTTAATCACTTAATTATTAATTATAATTTATTAATAAAACTGGTAATCAATATGCAACTAAATTTTAAAACAAGGAGGACACAATATGACGTAGAGACTCTACAAAGTCATCTACAAAGTCGTCCTAGCACGTGGTAATTTTCAGTGGTTGCTATGGTATATAATTTATTTATAATAAATGTTTATATAGTTAAAAAAATAAAAAAAAAATATTATAATATGAATAATTTAAAAATCTTATAAGAATTATTAAATATTTAACCTGGACAAAATTTCACATCTTATGAGTTTCATCACAGTGAAATAAATGATAGTTAATAAATAAAACTTACCGTTTGTGATTTAATCACTATGTCGCATTTGATTTAAATTGATTTAATAAATATATTTTGTATATTAATTTAATATATTGTACTCAGAAACGTGTACTTTGTTGTATTGTGCTGTAGAACACTGTGCACTATCGCAAAGCGCGTTCGTATTTATGCGCTTCTTTCCTCAATTACTAAACGCATTGTAACCAAAAGTCTAAATAAAACCAGATTTGTCCGCGAAGAAATTTAAAAACAAAAAAGTTGTTATTATTGCAATTTAGTTAAACAAATATTTTTTTGTACACTGCTGTTATATGTACATGTTTAAATTAATTATCGTAAGAACAACGTCTTTGTAGTTTTTTCTGCTTTTCTCTGTTATTTGTTCAGTGCTTTTTTATTTTATTATTTACATCATTTAATACTAATGCTATCATATTATCTACCATCTTAATATTGTTGTACATACACATATGTACATATGGTCATTTACTTGTTATTTTTATTGTTTACATACACATACATTTTGACAATATTTTAATAAACCTATTTCTAACTGATTTACATTTGATTATTATATTTTTTGTAAACTATCAGTATGTATTTTTTACCATTTCTTGCTTAAATTCTTACCGTAACTTCCTTAAACGGGACACTCCGTTAGCAATTGGAAAACCGTTTCCTTCTCAGGGTCATCTCGTACACGATGGGTTCTTCCAATTCTTCAAATGGTTCAAGCATTGGGAGAATCCGCCACGGCCTTTGAATATCTGAGTTAATTTCCCAATTGGACGGCCTTTCTTTTTAAGATTTACGCTTCTGCTGCGTTCGGGAAAACCAACTTGGTGGCGAAACATCATTGCATTAGTGGATAAAGATCTGGTCTTCAATCAAATATTTCATCAAGTTCGCAGGTTAAATATAATAATTTAAATTGTTCCTTTTGGCTGGGATGGGCCAAGGATTGACTATCGTGATTTGCTTTTTAAATTTAACTTATTTCCATTCTTCCTATTG
Organism: Pachliopta kotzebuea; assembly: GCA_018246255.1. Classification (NCBI taxonomy): domain Eukaryota; kingdom Metazoa; phylum Arthropoda; class Insecta; order Lepidoptera; family Papilionidae; genus Pachliopta; species Pachliopta kotzebuea. The sequence goes on along the minus strand of DWLS01003227.1, from coordinate 5,270 downwards.
CCTTCTTTCATACTTATGCTCTCTTACTTTCTTCTTTCACTCTACTATTTTTATTTTATATCTTTTACGTCTTGCAAATTAAATATTATGTAAATATTGTTAAGTCTGTTATATTTTATATAAATAAAACCTGCAACCCTTAATTAGCAAATCAATTAGTGATGTCACTGTTGCTAAAAACTATCTAGGTACCACCGCGTTTTAATTTTTAACTGAAATAGGCAAATATTACTGAAATGTAGTAAGAAAATGAACTGGTAACTCAAAATAATGAACTCAATTTTGTGTAGTGTATATCATACGGCGCCGCATTATTACCCGCAGAGTATATATATCAAGTAAATGTTTATCTACTTTCATCGTTTCTATGGATATTTATATTAATTGATTTATTTTAATTGTATTATAGTGTATATAATTTTAATGAGGAATTTCGAGATTTCAGTAAATTACATTACACAATCGGAAGTATTATCACAAGTTTAAGCTATTGTTTTAATACTTTTGATACAAGACTCGTTTCCGACCGTTTCGAAGAATACTTACACTAGATTAAACAATCGGTTTTCTGATTCATGATTTACGTGATAAAGTATACGGAGGAAGAAGTATTTTTATCTGTTACAGTGTAAAATACTACGTAAACTTATACGAGTATATTACATGTAAGAACTCTTTGCATTTAAAGATTAAGACTTGATAAGAAAAACTGCATTTCCTGTTTATCAAATATAACCATAACTTTTTTATACTAAAAATCGAAAATAGATATGGCAATAATAATTATATATTTATGACAAACGAGAGATAATTCCTGAACTTATTTCATTACGTTTAATTTTGTTGCCATTTGCAATATGTTATGAAAACCTTTTTTTTAAATATTACAGCAAAACATTTAGAGTATACATTGAAAAAAATTACGTAATAAGTTTAATAAACTTTGATGTAGAATAAGAATATTAATTACAACTGTCAAAAAATTTATACATTGTAGTAGTAGTTTGTAGTAAATATAGTTCTTGTATACGTACTTTATAGTATATAAATACAAAGTAGTATTAAGTGTTCAGATTGTAAGAGTGAAATGTGTAGTTCTACGTATAACCGGTTAATAGCATTATGTATAATTAATAATTTGTATATATATGTATAAAAAAATGTATATTTGTTTTATTTTTTGGCTATTTCACCTTTTCTTGTGGTTACATAAGTACATGCACGAATTGCGCGAGTGATGCGTTTACTATGTGGACGACTTGTTCGCAGCAAAAAGCGCAAAGTGAGTCAGCGCTAGCAAGATAACTTACTATCAAGCAGTATGCTAAAATTAAATGTTTTAATACGGTTAGTAGATAACCACAACAGTTTTATTGAAAAGATTAACAATTCACTACTTCATGGTATGGTTTATTATTTATATTGATGGATGGAGCGACGAAACGATCTCTTGATGGTTAGCCTGTCATATTGCGATGTGAGGATGATATACACCACACCACCTTGCACTCAAGAAATGTTAAGTCTCGTTACTTAAGTAATTTCATTAGCTACAATGAATTTCAAACCGAAACACAGTAATAATCACACAAAACTGTTTGGCGGGAGAATATTTTTAGAACAGAAGTTATATCTTAATATCAATATTTGTATACCTTTATATCTGTCTGTATTGTGGTAACTATTAAAGGTTGACTTAGATTATTAAGTTTAGGAAGTGACAGAGGAGCAACCGTGTATACCGGACACGACCCTGCATAATTTAAGTGAACAGTTGAAAATGTAAATTTCAATTAGGCTACAATGATTTGCTACAACTTGGACAGATATCTTCAATCGAATCGTAACACAATTTACAAATAATTTACATAGCGGTTAACAATTCGCCTATAGTTCTATACATACGCAGATGTGTTAAATGCGTATTCTACGTTACTAATTGAGAGATAATGAACATCTTCATGAGATGAACTAGACAGACATACAGTAGACAAGAGAATATGATGAAGAATGTGAAAGTAGTACAGTTTCTACAGTATTGAAAAACGAAATTTTCAAACATATTATTGATAACAGTGTATTCTGGAGATATCACTGTACCTCCTATTCAAAAGTTAAACAGTTGTAGGTATTGAAATTACTGGGATAACAAGATTTAACAATTCATGTCCTAAAGCGATATGTATAACGTGGTGCTATGTATATCATCGCGTTATTCTATTACGTGCGATACTTACCACATTAAATTCGTCATCGTCTTTTTGAACAATAAAACCCACATAATAACGCGGCATTGAATACTTTGCAGTTTTCAACTCAATCTCGTCATTTCCTGTGCAGTGATAAGTACGTACATACGTCTTTGCAATAAGAGGACTTTCCCGTGTCGTTACTCTGCGTCAGTGACCACATCCAATATTTAGTGACGCAATTATAATATATATTAACGTATACAGATAAATATTAAACAAAATTGAATTAAAAACTATTTAATATTAAATAAATGTGCTTTGTAATTTATTTGTTTAATATAAAATTTCATATAGTCTCATACAAAAATTGTCAGTAATAGCGACCATGTTATGCAAGCGCAGTGCGAGGCCGATCACCTGCTACGTAGATCTACGATCTGGTGAAGATCGCTAAGAATCGCCGGATGTAGGTCGGTAATGATAACAATTTAGTTAAAAACAAAGTTCTAATATTAGCGACATCTGTGTAAAAACCGCGCAGAAACAAAGAGATTATTGTTAAAGGCGTTTTCGCCAGATGTCGATCCTGAAATGCGGCAATAAACTTCTTAGTAAGAGTTCAGATGACGCTGACGATTCAAGAGAATTATTCTATTAATAACTCTTTTCAATCATGATCTCTAAGGGTTCTTTGACCTTACGAGTCGGTGTACACACTTATTTCTGTGATGAAACAGTGATAATCAGTTTGCAAATCCAAGAAACGTTTGATAACGGTGATATCCTGCAACTACAGCGATAAAAGAGCCAATTATGCGAACACAAACTTAAACTCAATTCTTATCTATTTTACATGGAGTATTAATGTATGAAAGCCGATTACAACAGGCAGTGAGGTCCTGTGTGGAGGGAACTTTGGGTCTACGTCCAAAGAAGACAAATGTTCCTAAAAGTCTACAAACAATTAGACCTCGAGAAAATACAAAAGACTAATGTTATCTATAAAGTTTTAAATTTCTGTTTGAAACATTTATAATATTCCTAGCCAATGAAAAAATATAGGTAAAAATATAAAAGATTGTAACTGTTTACTTTAAAACATCTCTTTGAATATCTCTCTTCTCCTAGCCAATACCTAATACCTCGATAGAGTCTTAACTTTTCTAATCCTTTACCCCCATTTCGCTCTGTCCTCAATATCAGTCACTTGGAACTCTCGCATATTTCTTTATTGTTCATTTTTCCACCTTGTCTTGAGTCTGCTTCTGGCTCTTCGGCCGTCGAAGGAAAGCTGCAGTGCCAAATTGCCAAAATAGTCAGACAACTGTCTTTGAGTAGCCATACCACCGCAGCCTACTCTCCTGCCTCTTATCATTTCATCATTGATAATCATTTACTAATATCAATTTAAATATAATTCAAAACACTTCGAGGTTAAAAATCTATAAAACATATTAGTTTTTTAAACTGTAAAATGATATGAATAGTAGTGTATACCATTATTCCTGTCATGTGGTGAATATCCATTATGTGGTGATAGTGAGAATGTATATATAGAATCCGCTTGAGAAATAAGATTATATTTGCACAGTAATTCCTTCATCATCATCATCATCATTTCAATCGATGGACGTCCACTGTTGGACGTTGTGTCTTGTAAAGAACTTACTTGACGCTATTTAATCTACAGTTATTGATACAAAGGAAAGTTATTAAAGTTTTAATTTACTACAAAGTTTGTTGAAGCATACACCACTTTCTTTCTTTTGGATGATAAGTGGTAGCGTAACAATTCAATCAAGCAGGCAACAGGTGGTGCCAGAATAAAGGATCCACTTGTTATTGCCCTGCTATCTCGTTTGCGCTTTGCTATTTTCTGAACAAGAAATTGCTTTCTGCTCGCGAAAACATTTCACTCGACTTTATAGCGTTTGCCGACGTTTCCCTGTTGTTAGAGTGAAACGTTTTTTGTTTATTATTAAAGCTGTAAACCGGAGTGAAAATGAATTTGTGTCTTAATCTGTACATTATGTAAATGAATTCATAAATGGTTTCAGGTCTCTTGCCGGAGACCGTCTAGGTAGGTACCACCGCATCTCATTTTGCAGCCTACAAACAAACGTTGCTGTGCTCCGGTTTGAACGGTACTGTAAGCTAGTAAAATTACTAGGGTAACGAGGTTTAACATTTTATGTATCAAGGTAACGAGCGCAATGTGAGAGTATATGGTAGAGTATACCATCTTAACCAGCGCGAAATTATTTTGAGAAAGCGTCTAAGTAGTAAGTAGTAGTAAGTAAGTGATAACTATCAGCGGAAAGCCTTGCTCGCCTCGTCGTCTAGTCGAAAAAAAAAATAATACGCTATATTGGCCGCGCTATTATTACAATTAGATAAAACTAGCATAGCTTTCTTCAAGGTTTTCTTCATCATCACCAAAAAAACGGTGGTGTTTAATATAAATTCGTAACAATTCGATAGTTATCTAGAGGTCTTTGGCTGGCATTTCAAAGCAACATGGCTTTGATTATATAGAATCCAAGAAATAGCATATCTATCTAACTTGATTCAACTTATAAGATAGTATCGACTTTCTTATAGTCTTATTTACATGTCTCGTCATAATACTGGTCACTTTTCCTAAGAAACCTATATAGTCCTAGAATATTATATCCGTAGATGAATAATCTACAAAAATACTATAACTACGAGAGATAACTTTATCTTAGGTAAATTTTAGTGAACAATATTACAATAGATATTTTTAATAGATTGCTTTGGGGTTTATGAATATAGCAGGTTATGGAGTTCTGACCAGCTATTACCATTACAATGTTAATCTAGAATATAAGAAATTAAAAACCACTTAATATATATATATATACATGTGATTAATGATATATACATAAATAAATGTCTAGATATACTTTTATGACAAATGTTTCTTTGTATCGGTCGTTCACATGCGATGAGAATTTTTTTGAGAAATGAGAATGAGAATTTTTTTTTTTTTTTTTCGGGTGATGTCGATGCTTTCGGCCACTATTATGGCCGTGAAAGCTTCATCTGACCCTGCGC
>DWLS01003226.1:0-16226 GCA_018246255.1 Pachliopta kotzebuea | reverse complement strand
TTATTTCGCTTAGATTTTCCCTACTTATATTCTTGTCCATTCTCATCTCTATATCTATCCTATCCCTTGAATACTTTAATCATGCTACTTGTCTTTTGCTTTGTGAAATAAAATAAGGATAAAGTAGTGTATTAATATCTATATATAATTGATGCATTTTTTTTTTACCTTTGAAATTAAATCTTTTGCCTCTTCTGGTACATGTTCTGGGTACTTAACATCAACTGCAAGAATTTTTGCATAAGTTGTACCCTGCTCAGCACTCTCAAATGGTGGACTACCCACTAAAAATTCATACAAGAGTACGCCTAAGCACCATTGGTCAACTGATACATTATAAACTTCTCTTCTTATCATCTCTGGGGGTAGATAGTCCAAGGTTCCACACATTGTTTTCCGTCTAAAATTAACAAGTATGTTATATAATACTTTATTTTATTTCAGGAATATTTAATAATTAATATTTGTATGTAATTCTTAATAATATTATATTCATCTCCAATTATTACAAAAGTAATGATGTTTCAGAGGTTAAAAACTGCCAAATTTAAAAATACTAAGAATAAAATGATAACTTGCACATAAGATGGTCTTTGGGTGCCAACTCCTAAAATGTCATTTACTCCCAAACAGTAGTGTTTAAATATTAATGATCAAGTTTAAAGAGTGCCTTAGTAAAATTTATAGTGTTGAGACTGAAGAGTGATCTAACATGTGCATGAGATGCATTATGTACCATTCTATGAAAGATATAATGTTATGCTGGTTTGGTAAAAACATATAATTTTATATATTTAATATATAATTTAAACATGTAAGTCACAAAACATGTGTCTGTTAAATTATAAATTAATATAAAAAGGGATGTATCTATTTTAATATGTAAGTTTAGTTAATTTGACATGAAATCTGAATGTTAGAATATGATTACACGAAATTGTAGTCTAAATATTATAAATTGATATTGACAAGGTGTAAGAGGCCCCCCACAATAACTCACGAGACCTAAGCCGATATCAACTGCTTATCAACAAATGAGGCACTGGTTCCCTATTAACCCGGATTGGGCTATAATGTTGGGAGACGACCCAAATCTCTCCATTATTGTGGGAGGCCGGATGCCCGGCAGTAGACTTTTATCAGCGGATGATAAGTCAGAAATTAACCTTTTAGTCAGTGATCCACCTGCACATAACAACGGGGCGTTATTTAAAATGGTATACTAAGACCCACATTCTGCTTGACGCCTTGAGAAATCATATTTTAAGCTTCGTTATATTAGTAATTTCACTAGCTTATAGCACTCTCCAAATGCTTGCAACACCCATAAAACCAGAATATTAATGTTTGCAAACTTCTGCTTGGCGGCAGAAACAAGAGGTAGGAGAGGTACCTACCTAAATCCTCTCTAGTAACAGAGACAGTCATTGCTGACCATATGCTTCCACAATCAAATTATAATTAGAATAGATGTAAACATACCTCTCTGATGGGGCATGTACTGACCAGCCAAAGTCTGATAACTTTAGGTCACCATTTAAGGTAACTAGAATATTTTCTGGTTTTATATCCCTGTGCATGACTTGTCTCTGGTGACAGTACTCCACTGCATCTGCAATCTGAATATTTAGTGATTGCACTATTTGTATGCATTTTGAGTAATTATGATCTTTTTCTGAAGGCTATACTATATTATAAACTAGATATTTAAACATATAAATTTTATTTTACAAGTATCAATACCTAAAATTAACTTTTTATTTTAAATTCATGCTGTGATTGCAGAAGTATGAAATTATTTAAACAGGATATTTAGTTTCATTTGCAAATTTATTTACAATGAAAAAAATATTTTTAAATTAAATAAATTTAAATGACGACTATTTAAAAGTATGTTTTGTTTAATGTACAAAATACAAAATGTTAAAAAACAGAAAAACAAAGTGGTCAGTTTTATTACATTAATTTCATATGAAACACATGAAATGATTTTGTGTAGATGCCTCAGGTACAGTATTTTTGCAATAAATTTAGGTCTTCGATGAAGTGATATACAAACATTACTGTGTTCTGGTTTGAAGACTTGTATGCTTTAACTTTACTGGGAGAATGAGACTTAACACTTATGTCTCATGGTGATGAGCGCAATGGGGTGCTGTGTATACCATATTAATGAGCACCACCTTATATGCAAGCATATCACTTTCCATCAGGTGATTGCATTGGTTGTCTTGCTGCCCCATAGAATAAAAGCAAAGTGAGCAATGTGTCAATAACAAAATTACCAACATCATCATCTTCACCAGCATAGGGCAGAGGACTGGTAATAATGTGTTGTGACTAGTGATTGGAACTTTATCTTTGGCTATACAACCACGTTATCCTCAACATATACTTCAATTTCTAGAATCTAAATTAACTAATTTAATGGTTACCTGGTAGATATATTTAGCAGCTTTAGGTTCAGCAAAGTATCCTTTTGATGCCTTTGTTAAGTGTTTATAAAGCTCTCCTTCAGCAGCAAACTCTAGGACAAGATATATGCGTCTCTCATCATAGAACCAAGTGAAAAGTTTAAGAATATTTGGATGTCTGTAAAGTAAATATTAAAATGCAAAGGTGATAGTCCCATAAATATATAATAACCAATACTATTACAACTCCATTTACTGTACTTTTTATTATATACAACTTCGTATTTAAATTCAGGGAAAGATGTTAAAAAAATTTACGTAAAGGACATACAAAACCACCGGTAGACTACTTACTTTAAGTGCGACTGTATTTCAATCTCCCTCAATACTTGCCGCTCACATCTCGAGTTTGTTATTTGAGATTTAAACAAAGTTTTGATTGCAACTAATAAGCCCGACTTTTTCTCTCTGGCCACATTAACATGTCCAAATTTACCTCGTCCTAATCCAGAACCCAGTTCAAAATCACGAGGAGACCATTTATATCTACAAAGAATATACAACAGGCTTTAATTGAATATTTATAAGAACATATACAACTTGAATAAAAGGTTTACTTACGGCTTTCCGAATGCTTCGTGACTTTTAACTTTATTGCGAAATTCGTCTCTTAATAATTCGATATCCATCGTCATTTTAATTAACTAAATCCTATAAAAGCTTAAATATTTTAGTTTTTCGTATAAATAATGACGGAGTGTTATTAACAATAAGTTTTTCTTTCAACCGTTACACAACTTTATCTGTCCATTCAATTTCAAACGCAACCATAGAGAATTACGTATTTTTAATAATTTAGTGTTTCGTATAACCAGTTATGCCACAAGAATAAACAGTAAAGTACAATATCCATTGCAAAATAATTGAAGGTATTTATTTTAATAAATTCATGTATAATAAAACTTTGTACAACAATATTTATAAATTCAGACAAAAAAACATTAACGAACTATATTTAAAATATATTTCCCATTTGCTTTAATACTGTTACATTTACTTTTGTACTTTTATAGTTATTTACGGCAAATTCGTTTATACTCTTATCTTTTTATTAAAAAACCATTAACCCATAAGATTGATTGATTCATTTTATTAAAAACGCTTCTCTTTCAAAATTTATCCAAAAAACCCGGTAAATATTAAAAACTGTTGGTTTTAAAATTATGGAGAAATATAATTTTTCCAAACGTCCTCGTTACTTATTTTTTTTTGTTTTGTTCAGTCAAACATTAATATAGTTTGGTGGATATGTTTTGAAGCTAAAACAAAAGGAATAGTTGGTATTAATTTTGTATTAAAGTAAGTATATCTTGACAATGATTCTATATAATATTTTATTAATCTTTTATACATACTTTTTACACTACTACATATACTTTTTATACATTTAATTTAACATCTTTTTCTTACTTGACTTTCTAGTTTTAAACTAACAACCGGTTGTACAAAGAGTTTACACGTCATATAAAATGTGCCCTTACAATAGTTTCATTAATATCAACCGATAGTTGCTTACGGCTGGATATAGGTTGGCTAGTAATATGGTTTTACATTAGTACATTTTATTCCGCATAATTTTCATATAATATATTAGTTATAATATATCATGAGAACAATAAATGACAGCATAATCGCCAAACAATTAAAATAAAATGTACTGTTCCCTTTTAACGAAAAATAAACCCATTACAAATTGATATTTATATTAAAACGACATTAGTTAATAAAATAATTGCTATGACTCTGTAACTTGAGATAGAAACAAGAATAAATTATTTAATAGCATTAAGTTAATCTAATAGCATTAGTTTCGGAGAAATGTCACTACATTTATAATCTTCCACTGCCTTTTATAAATTTCGTGATAACTTACTAGAAATGTTTTCCTTTTAAAAGTATTTTCATTTGCAAATTAATCCCTAGACCCTTTCCGGAAGTCAAGATACATAAAAAAAAGGTTGATGAAGTACGAGTGCTTTGTTGATTATTCATTGACTCTCGAGTTACTAGCTGTAATGTTAAATAAATTTGTATTGGAATTGGACAGACTAGGTAGTTGTAAGCATGAATATCTTAAATACAGATAAGCGAAATTCTATAGTACAACTTTTAGGCAAATATTTAATTATAAAAAATAATTAATTTAATCTACGAGTTATACGTATTCATTAATCATTACTAAAAATATAAAAAAATCCTCATCAGTTTTATAAAAGTATAATTCACCTAAAAATATTGCTAAATTTCGGGTAATGATTTAAGTATCATGGTTTTAAAAAAATGCAGTGTCTCTTTACCTTTTTAAATAGTAAGAGCTAACTTCATAACAACGTGCTCTGTGTTTGAAAACACTTAATACAAGTTCGTGAACTTGCAAAGGGGCCAGACCTGGCACGCACCCTAACCTATTAAGGGACCCTTATGTACATCGGAAATTCTTTGAATATAAATTTAAAAGATATATCTCAGTAGATGTCGTTATAGCACTAATTTTATCTATAACAGTTATATAACAATTAAATTTTTTAAATATCTTAATACTTCCGTGTGAAAAATCTAAAATATGTATATTCATAATTCTCCTGCGGAATGTATATTTAACTTCTAATGGCTGGAATGTACTTCTTAATGTTTATGTATTACAAATAAGGGAAGTTGGTTTATTTCATAACCTCGTATTATTTTGAGCGTATAAGAGGGTTCTCCGTAAATGAAGAGGGATTCGCAGATGTATGTTGTAGCACAAAATAAGTTTCCAAACATCCCCCTTCGGTTGGTGGCGGGAAAATGAGAAAACTCGCGCACCGGGGTGGCGTTCATTCCGTGATGGAGCGCGCGGCCGCGCGGCGCTAGATCGATACGAGGAATTTATAAATTAAATCAAAAAATGTTACTCAAACACTAGCAACATGATACTTTATTAAACGTATTAACTATGTCTATTGTATAATCAGTGTTATAAGATAAAACTTATTAAATATACATCAATAAACAGCCGCCGCAAAATCAGATTGTCGGACTGGGTAAGTGTAATACATAATTATTGGCACGTTGTGATGACCTACATTTAGGTATCATTCTGAGACGTATTGTTTTAAATGTGTTCAACTTTATCAAAAAATATTTTTGTAATGTCATAATCAAAATTTTATAATAGAAAGATAAACCTTCTTGTTGAAAATTTGTTACAGCGCATTTTTATTAGTAAATGCAATATGAAATTATATTAAGTGTTTATCAAGCATATATTTTAAGTAATTTTTTAATAAAATGTAGGTAAAATATATTTAATTTACCTGGTAAAATATTGTCTAATAGACGGAATTATGGTATATGTACATATAAAATTTTTATTTATTATTAAAAATGCAGTAATTCATAACAACTCAATCGTTGCAGGCAAACGTAACATTAATGTTATTTCTTAATTTTTTAATGAAAATAAATTTAAATATTTTCATACAATTTTGGATAGTTAATTTCTTTCATTAAATAATTTTTTAACTTTATAGTTTTGCTCTTTGCTTTAGTTTGAAACAAAATAATGTACAAAAATGAATTTGTGTTTCGAGATTTTTTTTTTATGATAAATTGATTATAAGAAACCTTGAAATTTTTATTTACGAAATGCTCCTAAAAAAAAAATACTTTAAGAAAGAAAATGAAGTAACCATCTAAATTAAAAACAGAATTAAATCAAACAATAGGTTTTTCGTACGGTTCGGTTTCTTACAATAAAGTCATGATGATGTTTTCATTTTTCGGTTTGGTCGTTAAATATTTTTCATGAACCTGAACTTGGATTGAAAGTGCTATCTTGGTGCGATTCGCGGCATTGATGCCAAAGGGCCTTTAAATCTTGGAAAGCTGTTTACAGACGTCAGCCGTTGGCAACTCGAGTGGTCTGACAGCAGAGAAAAGATCTTTTCAAGTGACCATGCATTCAAGCTTATAACAGTATGAAATGTCTTGTCATGGATTTTTTAATATTTCCGATCTTGGCTAAAACGACATTGCGCAGTTTAAGCTTACAAATGTTTTATAAATTATATGAAAAAGTAAAATACAGTACCTAATACGATTTGTGTGCATGAACACTCATTATATATTGTTTATGTTAAAAACGTATAAATAAATATATACAAAAACGATTAAACCTTACATGAATATGTGGATAATGATTTAATATTTGAATGGTGTAATTATTTAGTATTAGTAAATATTTTACCACATAATATTTAGTTTTAGTTTATGTTGAATTTATTTGGTAATTGAAATTTCAAGGAAAAATATTATTTTATATAATATATGGTTTGTAATTTGTTGTATATTTTAATCATATTTTTTATATAAACGAAGGGTTTGTAATAGCTAAAGAAACGTTAATGACTTTCTTATTGACGTTGTCGTGACAAAAACTTAGCGCAGGTACCTGGAGTACCGCTATCTCATGGTTAGGTCACTTTCACTGGCCGGCACGCCCTGATCATCTGGCACCGACGCCGACGTGCGTACCAAATTATTGCCTTAGTTGCTAGCTGATGTTGAATGAATTTACTTTTCTTTATATCATTGTTAAATTTCATGTTTAGTTTTATTACTACAAGCGACAGGTTCATGTAACTGAATCGTGCTTGCGGTACTTTAGTGGTGAAGATGTATGAATTACGGACAATATTAATGTCAATTTTTATTTTTATAATGACTGTCATTCTTTTATTTCTTTGTGGAAATATCATTCCTTTCACTTTGTCTAACATTGTAAGTTATAATTATAGCAATTTTCCGTATGTAATTGGGTCTTTTTTACGTGTATTATATAGTTTCTGTTATTAAATTATTCTGAAAATATGCTAATGTTTTAATAAAGTTTGGGCATATTTCATAAATAAAGAAACCGATTTTGTGAGACCTTAGAATTTATTACGTGATTTATTTCACATTTACGTCTTAGGAGAAGAGGTAGAGCTGTAGATATAATCCACAGCCGTCGAAGAATCATCGAGAACGGTAACCGACTCGGATCACCTTTTCGGGTGCCTCTCGGCGGACGTTCGACGGCTGATTGGAAGAATTAAGAACGCCGCACTGAGGCAGTATACAAGATGTAAAACAGAGGATAACAAGGTAAAGCTGCGCCGCCTACAATAGCATATAAAAGAGCGCATATCCCAATTTAGATCCGACAGATAGGACGACCTGCTTTGCGACCTGAAGCCTTCGAGTGACGCCTTTTGGCGTCTGGCTCGCAGTCTCAAAGCGAAAAAAACAGCGTCCCAGATGCCTCCTCTCATAAAGAACAGTGATTCCGCATTAGCCGTAGAGGATATAGAAAAAGCCGATTATCTCGCCGACAGCTTAGAGAGCCAGTGCACACCGTCATCAACACCAGCGGACCCAGCTCACCTGAAAAAGGTCGAGGAAGAGGTGCGCCGTAGAGCAACAATCTGACCTGAGGACTCCCCACTGAAACCCGTTTCCCCCGGCGAGGTCATTGATACCCCCTACTGTGCAAAAAAAGTAAGCTCCTATTAAGACACAAGCTTCACCTCTACAAGGTGTACGTGAGACCAGTAATGTCTTACGCCAACGTAGTCTTCGCCCACTCTTCCTAAACTCGCCTCAAACCATTGCACGTACTCCAAAACCGATTCATCCGGATCGCTATCGGCGCCGAATGGTACCAACGTAATGTAGATCTTCACAGTGACCTCGAACTCCCGACTATAGAGGAATACTTCAGAGAATGCTCGAAGTTCTACTTCGAAAAAACATCCGCTTACCCCAACTCTCTGGTGACAGATGCGATCTACTACGACTCGCAACCGAAACCCAAGACTCATAAGCGCAGACCACGCCATGCGCTAATCCCAGTATCCCAAGGGGTTCCGCACAAGAGATTTTCTTTTATCATCCTCAGCAACTGCTTTAAGAGTAAATGGAGAGCATTCCGGTTTAGGAATATTAGACAATCTTCTGGCAAGGCACATACAATATGGAGTTTGATGAAATATTATAGAGACATTATTTTTGTCAAAGTATACTGCTAAAAAAGGCTGAAATGATGATGACATCGCGGAATACTTCACTTGCGTATATAAAAAATTTGGTTTAATAAACTTACGAATACGAATTCGGACCAAATTCTTCACCGAGTTCATTGAAATGATAAGGCAGGACAGTGACATCAAAGTAACGATGATAATACAGTAACTTCGTTAAAAATATTCGAAACATATTCTAACGTAATGTACTTCTTAGCAAACAGTAAATTCCAACTGCGACCCTTTTGTAATAAAACAGAGCACTATAAAGCTAGAAGAAAATAATACATGGCCGAAACCATTCCTTTACAACTCTGACATAATATTTCATTAAAACATTTCTTTATATCTGATCACAGCTTTTAGAAACATTGTTAAACAGTTGTATAAAAAAACAGAAATTATTTAACAGGAAAATTACTGTTACTTCATAGAATTCCTATGAAAATCATTGTGGTTTATAAACTTTATGGATGATGAGCACAGGAATTTTACAATGAAATCACGATCGATTGTGATAATAAAATATTCTCCTTTAATAGAAAACAAAACAAATGTTTAAACTATTGTTTATAATGCTAAGAATAATATGTATCAATAAATTCATTGTTTTGATATAAAATACCGATTACATTTTTCGCCTAATTTTCAGTAAGTCTGAACTTTTTAGATATAAAAGTAAAACTTGTGGCTTTTAAAAATTAGAGCTTGACGATATTTAAATATAAAGAGCTCTTCTCATGTATCAATAGTACATAACAGTATAAACATCAAAATTCAATTCAATTTAACGTTAATATTATTTCATCACCTTTACGCTATTGGCCTTGACAAGTTTTTAATTGTCACTTTTCTCTTTCCAGACTTTGCCTGCGCAAATTAGAATGATCGTCGAAAATAGTTTTATTTGATTAAGCGGCAAGTTTACGATGTTTTTTTGAATACAAGTGAAACTATCTATTTCCAATGGGCCCGTGGGATAGTGATAAGGAAGGGCAAGACGCTAACATCGCGTCAGCGCCGCCGGAGTCCTGCATCAGCGCTGAGCACGGTTGCGTCATGTTCGACTGCTTGGCGCATTTGTGGGATTGGTAAGTTAATATTCAATTCCCTTTTCATAATCTTTTAAAGCTTTTCGATGTTATTACAAAATGTCGAACCTCAGTTCTCAACATATGAAGTAAAGTTTGTGTTGTCATTAACAATGTGTAACTTAATATTTTATCTATATTTAAGGTGTAATATTCTATGTAAATATTTATTGCTATTTTTATCAACCAAGAGCACGTTGAAAATTAAATCCTTTATATTAAATTATACTGACCTCGTTCAAAAAACCAGTGATTTTTTTACTCTAAAATAATAACATAAAAAGTTAGGTCGCTGCTATTAATTAAACTCTACTAATTTTGGCCTTGCAATTTGATGTAATACCAGGCAATACAAGCCATTACACCGGTGAGGCAGTTTGCTTATAAAATTTCCTCTTTGCTCCACGAGCAGGTTATTGGCTGTCGACAAAACTAATAAAACTATGAAATTCTTTTTAACATTCAATTAAGTTTCTAAAATGTGATTCCTTTTGTTGTAAATTTTTTATACTTATGGGCGTTCAGAAATCGTAACAATGAGGTGATTTTTTTGTATTCATAAATTTCTTTTGCGTGTTTTAGCAAAAAAATATTTGTAAAACAAGATCGTTTGCCGCATAACGGACATAAGACAATTTTTTTGCAAGTATAGGACGTACAGGAAAATGTAGTAGGTTTATCTTGTTTGTGATTACTAAATTATTGTAATTTATTTTATATATTTGGTGTCTAAAACATACCTACCAAATTTACAAAACACTGAAAATCCTTACTTCGATTCGCAGAGCTACATGTTAATCAGTTTGGTGATTTTGGAGGTTTTTTCCGAATCTCGTTAGTCCGCTACTATCTTCATGTAAATATGCCGTCATAACAGTATTACACGCACAATAGCACAAAGGTGTAAAGCATCTATCCAGCTTAATCATTTTCCCTTGTTTCCTCCACCTCTTTGTTCACGGCTTGTTTGTTGGCACCGACACAGGAACCGTTTCTGCAAAGCTTTTGATAAGCCCTTTGTTGATGCCCTGAATACTGCGCTAATCTAAACTTTTATTAAAATTAGATAATACCAAGAAAATTACATTATATCTCTTTTGTATAGAGTACCTTTACCTTTACCTTACCTTTTTAGGATATTCTGTATTAAAGAATGAGCGTCTTTTTCTGAGTATTCACTACAGTACATGGTCTTACTATATCTTCATTTTGTTTTGTGAGAAAAATACAATGCTTAGTTTCGTTTTCAAGTACTGAATCATACGCAATGTATACACTCTTGGAGCTTTCTATTTTTAAAGTACTCTGGACTACCTAGCGTAATGAAAAGTCTAGACGTGTTGTTGGAAATACTTTGCAGATAAAAATAACTTCTTTCGGTCTTGATTTAATTAAATAATCCTATTTTAAATTGTACCTAAAATAGGAAACAGAAAAAAAGTTCCTGACTGCATCCCGTTTATTGTTTTAGAAAAGTTAACGTAATTTTCAGTCTAACTTTAGACAATAAAATAAATTGTTAAACTGTACAAAGTAAAAAAAGATTAGACAACTTTAGTCTAGGTCAATCTAGGCATCAAATTTTCAACAATCGCTATCTATTCTATATTATCGTCCATCATTAAAACTCAATGTATCAAATGTTTTAATAATAAATCTTAAATATCATGAACTGCTCATAGACCCCTTACGTCTTGGACATTATTTTCACTTTCGGACTACTTTTCCCAACCTGACATACCTTGTAAAGCCAGCGTTGAAAGACATTTAAAGCTTTATGAGCACTTTAATATTTTTTTATATATGATCGCGTAAACTTTCCTTACTGGATCTTTCTTCTTACCTGTTGGTTAACTTTCACGTAACTACATATTACACAAACAGCAGGTTTCAGAGTCAATATTTCATAATTTTAATAACGAAACTTCAATAACGTATAACAAGTAAGAATTTTTAATGCTGAATACATACATTATTTGATATATTTTATATCCATTGTAACAGCAAATATAGTTGCCAGACTTTTCTTTTATACCATTTATCGAGGTCAATATCATTGTTGTTAAAAAAGTGGTAAAATCCGAAACTGCTTCAGAAACAGGTACGATCCGTAATTGTGTTTATCTAAATAGTAAATCCTAAATTTTACATGAAAAAAAAAATGTTTTAAAAAATTATTTTAAAAAAATACAAATAACCTTGGAAATGACAATAAATTAAAACTGGTCCAAAGAAAAACAAATTTATGTAAATAGAAAAGCTAAAAATCATCATTCGAATGTTACAAGAGTAGAGGATTTAATAATATTAATGATACATGATTAAAATTTAAAACAAACAATGAAAAATTTACTCATCGGTCGCAGAGTGTTAAAAAGCTTAACGTCATCATCATCGAGTGCTACCTTTGAATTTGAAGCCGTGGATTCAGACGACGAAACACTCAGCAAAAGTAGAAAAGCTTAAAGAATTATCACTTTGAAATCCGGTCGTAAATATAAACTTAGGTTAAAGTTAAAAGTAATTTCGGTTTTACATCAATCTTAAGTAAGATAGTAATTTATGATGGTACCGAAGGCTTAAGTTGAAGTTCTTTACAAGTATACACTTTTTCTCTTTTCTAAGGTATAACTTAATAAATAATAAATATAGTTGTTCATATCCCGCACCATGGTTACGTAAAGACAAGATTGATTTTAACACAGTAAAAATCGATCAAGTATTGATAGATAAAAAAATATTCTCTGTCAAATTGGAAATAGTTTAAAAATGTTATCAAGATTTTGTGTGTTTGCAACATTGGTTTTGTAAACAAGACAAATTGAGTTAAATAAAATTTTTCTAATATAAAGCTTATCATCTCTTCTTGTTCCAAAGTCGTGTATCTGGTAAGTGATAGTTGGAATTGCTTCAAGATTTCCAAGAATTTAGGTGACATAGTTCTCTGTGCGCAAATCAGACCCAGTAAGAGCCCGTTACTTTACTTAAAGAGAATATTATTTTTTTCTATATTTTACCCTAATTATTTGTAATTGAAAATTTTTGTTGTATTAATTATTAATTAAATTAATTAAAGGTAAACGTGAAAAAATGGTAAACCCTAATTAATTATGGTAAACGAAGTATGCACAGCAACAAATTGCGCTCGTCGCCTAAGGACATAAGGTGTTATGTATCGTTACCCCAAAATTTGACTACCAAAATTACAACCAATTAATTTTGTGTAGTTTTTACTCCACTTATTATTTCTCTGATCATGACAATGTAATGCTTGTTAAGATATTTATACAACTTGAAGAAGAATATACCTCTGTGATACATTAGATCTGATTCCTTTTTAAAAAGGTACAGAATTATGTATGAGTAGTTCAGTTTGATAACGGATTGCGATGATACCTATCAATACTAAAGGCAGTGTCAAGGGCATAGTTTATATAATTAAAGCGGATTCAATGAATTTTTTATGAGTTGTGTCTTTATGCTATGTATGACGGATAGATGTAAATTAAAGCGATTGGATATTTTCTTAATAATATTGACCGAATTTAAGATGCCAACACAATATGCGCGAGGAGTCGGTTGGTATACAGTTTCAGTAACGGCTGCCAATAAAGTATCTAATAATAAACTTACTATTACTTGAAATTGTCGGCAGCAATAGTATCGATCACGTTTACACGTCGGGAGTTGTGATGCAAATGAGATGCCAGCGGGTTTATTGTGTATTGCGGACGAATAGCAGTAGCGATAATCGCGCTACACTTCTCGATGATTAATCCATAACAACTTATTTTTATTTAAGGTGGTTAATGTGGTTATGAGTGGTAGCTCTCGACCTCATACCGTCTATGTAGGTACCACCGCTGACCGGATTTGAAAGGTATTGTTAGCTAGTAAAATTATTAATAACGGGATTTAACACCTTACGTCTAAAAGCAACGAGCGTAATGTGGGTCTGTGTATACCATCTTAATCATCGTCACGTTGTTATGGGCTAGCGTATCATCAGGTGAACGCTTTACTCGTCTCATCGCCTCGTCGTATAAAAATGACTCGGTGACTATGTGAATACTGTTTATTGCCTTATTTTCGTAATATACCTGCAGATCACGACTATGATCGTAACACATGTTATAACTAAAGATCACATAGATCGTGTAGAACGGATCCATTAGCATTATGACTGCCGTCATTACGAACGAATATTTGAAAACGAATATCTACCGCAAAAATTTGTTAAGTAAAACAATTTACTCTACTTAAATTTAATGCAGCCGAGAATGAAGTTCTTGTTCAGAATAATTTAACTTTTATGTATCGACATCCGGAATATACTGAGGGTGGTAGCTAGCTCTTCATCCAAACTCTAGGCTGTTGAAATGTCTAGAATGGTCTTACGTTTTTGAGATGTTTTGATATTTTCAAAAATATTATGTTTCAATGTGACGAGTAGAACATTCGCCAAGGAATATCCTAAATAACATTGTGCTATATAATTCTTCAAGTATGGCTCAGACACATAAAAGATATATTACTAAAAAATATATATAAATAACAGTTGGCAAAAACTGAACGTTCACGTCATGAGACCACCCTTTATGCGCGAACCTTTATATCGTAGTAAGTTGCAACTTACACCTTTCCATTTCATCACTTAATGGTTATATAAAGTTTTAAAAATGAGTCATTCTCACGCTTTAAAATTGGTTTTCTTTCTATGTCACGGATGCGTCGTTGACGTTTTTTTATATGTTTCTAAATGTCTGACTCATTAGTCTCATAACGACGCTCATATATAGATAAATTACTAAATGTATTTATACAGGTTGTTGATCTATACTGACGTTTAACTTATTTTATATATTATATATATGGAGAAATTAATTTATATTCACAGAATATATAAAACCTTAGAAGATAAAATACAACGTTTGTAGTTAATTTTAAATAAGAATCGCAAGTAATGTGAAATCTAACAGAAAGAAATATAAAAATTAAGAGACGTTTTTATTCTGTATAACATGGTGCCGAGTAAATATGTACCTTGAACAAGATTGAGGGTTTGCCTTTCGACTGTGTAATCCAAGTCCTCGACACCCGGTATCTGATGAGTTGATTAAACATAGAATATACAAGAATGCCTATTCATTAAGAACCGATATTTCAATGTCGCTATTATATTTATACTTAGCATTATTATGTATTACGATACAAATATTATTAAGCATGTGATATAAACGAAAAGCTGTTGTAGTTGTAGTATTTAAAAACTTTTACATTTTGAAATTAATATTCTCTGCTATTAATGGCCAAGATATTTGTAATGATGACGAATTCAAACTCACGTCGCAACGCACTAAAGCTGTCGGGTCCGGTGGCGATGCGACAGCTATTCGTGCCGTGTAGGGTCATTACTATTCGTTGTAAAAAGAGGTCACACGACGCTTTGATTTCCACTGTCCTAAAGAATTCAGAACACGTCGGATATCTGATGAAAATAGCCAGTACACCCACAAACCTCTTCACCGAAGTTTACAGGTCATGGCTAATATAAAATGTTCATGTGATTGATCAAATTTTGTAGATGTAACTAAATATATGAATCAATTAAAACAAAAATTTAAATAATGTTTCTATATTTAGGTTGTAAAGTAATTAAGATGTAGCTAATTAAATTACTTGGCTAACAAAACATAACTTGTGTCTCAAAGCGGTGAGCATAATGCAGTGTTTATAATCTCCGACATTACCAACATTCGTCTCATCGCAGCATCATGCCGCTCTCGCTTCAGAGTGCTGTACCCCAGCTACATACACACCGCGTACACAGTGTACATTCGCGATCCGGGGATTATATAACCAAGACACATGTAAATGAAAATCCGCCGCCAGATACACTTCCATAAGCAGTAGAATCTTTAGGTTAGGTTTAGGTTATAAGGCCGTGGGCCCCGTGGTCTGCGTACCCAGTATCAGATGAGCTGTATAAGTCGCAAAAAACGGGACAGAATCATCATCAGAGAATATATATAGTGTTTATCACTACGATTAGAATTACATTATTATTGTATAGTTGTACTCAACATCAAAAAAACGACTTGCTCATTTCATCACATAGAAATAACAAAATTTGGATTTTTTTTCAATCTTGAGTCAGATTTTGCATGGTGTCAATATTCTTGATGACTATTAATTATTGATTATTAATTATCCTATATAATGTATCTAGACATTTTCTATGACAATTTTATATATTTTTCTTTTAAAATGTAACAGTAACCATTTTGCAATATCTCACTATGTTAACTTTTAATTTTCAACAGAATGCTCACACGGATACTGCAAAACAATAAAAAAAACAGCTTTGAATATATTTAAAGAACAATGAAAGCGTATAAACTCTTTTCAAAGGCACTTTATATAACTAAAATGTTTCCACTGTCTGGTGTTAAGGGAAATGTTAAAACCAACATATTATATTACGATTGCTTGAATTGTTTAACCCTTAATAGCCTGATTTACGAAAGTGATTTTTTTTTAAATATTACTGTATTTGCTTGAGGGTCTAGATGAAGTAAGAAAATAATTCCAATACCAATCTATGCAGAAAAATAATG
>DWLS01003225.1:0-16226 GCA_018246255.1 Pachliopta kotzebuea | reverse complement strand
ATACTATACACATCCAATTTCTACCAGCCTTCTTTGCATAGATCGTCGCTCCATCTGGTCAGCGAGTGTTAGTTTTTTCTATAAATAAAATTGGGCAAACGAGCGAACAGTACACGTGATGTGATTACTGACGCCCAATACGTTTGTCTCCACTCAAAGACATTTTAACTTTCCACTTTAAGACAGGTCTACTCCATCGATGATTACTTTTGTAACAGTAGTCACCAGCCCGGTGCCATTTCAGATTGTACATATGAATGGCTACAACCTTACGACGAAGACTACGAAAGGTAGCTCAACCTAATACCTAAAGGGTTAAGAAAGTGAACCTTTCGGCTTCCTTCTCAAGTTGTTTTTACCTGTCTGCATGATTTGCTCAAGGCAAATGTGAACATCTCCCTAAGGCCTCTCTGAATAAACGGCATCAACCACTTTATTTGGCAAAATTATTAGGGCCAAAGAAAGTGACTGATTTTACCAACAACTCTTTAATTATATCTCTTCGTAAATGATTGCTTGATTTGAGCTGACTTATAAGTTTTATATTCTCGATTAAATATATCTAAATATTCAATATGATAAAAGCAAGAACATAAAATTGAAGACAATTTTTATATTAAAAATGATATGCTTAAAATAATACCAACTTGTGCATAGAGTAGATCCAAAATAGCAGGCTCATTATATGTTTCTAAAGGCGTAAATACTTCTTTGCGTACGCGTAGTTTCCATGGTACTCGTGTATACGTTAAAAACACACGATCTGATGGCAGTAAAGCAGCTGGCGCAGGAACATCGCCTTTAAAAATAAAATATGAATAAACTAAAAGTTACTTTTTTTCTGGCCTGAAATTAAGGAAATGTCTTGAAATATCTAAGAACATTTTTTAGCAATTGCGATGTTTTTAGAAACTTACGTTCAATGTGTTCAGTGCGATCAGTAACATGAGTTGAAACAGAATGTCTTCTCTCAGCTTCAAGCTTTCTATCCCTCTCTTTCTGCGCCATGTGGGTTTTAAATGTTGCCCTCTCAGTTCTTTTCGATATTTCATTATTATCTGGAGGAAACACAACATCAGATCGGGGACTTTCCCTCATTCGTCCTACTAACATATCCCTAGAATTTTTCCGGCCATCGAAACGTTCAAACTCGTCAAAGTATGAAGAGGAACGCTTGCGATCAAATGTCGCGGCCATTTCGTTTTCTTCTTTTCTTCGTTCAGCTCTTGTCGGGTGCATCTCGTATATTTCAGATGCCTCACGGCCTGAATAATTATCACGGATATCTCTTCTATCAGGAGTATCTAGTCCAGATTCTGAATCCCATTCGTCTCGTCCATGCTGTTGTCTTTCTTCACTGAATCCTCTGATATCAGACTCGTCACCCCACTCATTCAGGCGCCTTTCTCTTCGGTCGGCTGTTAGGAAGCGAGACGCTAGATCATCGCCTTGAGACGACTCGGTGTCTTGTTTTCTACGTGAACTCCAATTTGCTAAGAAAGCGTTGCGATCGTCTGCTTCCCTGTTTTGATGCACTCCAAAAGTGTCTCTGTCGCGACGTAATTGAGCGAAAGAGGTGTCTGGAATCGGCGGTGGTGGTGCAGGTCTATCGGGAGGAGTAGGTGGTGACTTTGGTGGTGGCGGAGCTGGACCAGGTGGTGCTGGTGGAAGAGGAGGTGGAGGAGCGTCCCATCGTCCTCCTCCTAACTGTCTCTCTAACATCAATTTTCTGGTGTCTTCTAATTTATTAATAGTACGGGGCGTTTCCGCTGCAGAAGATGAGCTTCGTACAGAATGGTTAGCGGTTACGCGCTCGAGCCTCTGTCTCATTTCAGAACTAAGTTTCAATTTGCCTACACTGCCCGGCGAAGGCCTTTGTGCCCCGATCTCGAAGCTACGTCTCGCCGTTCGTTGAGAAGGAGGTTCTCTGCTGGGCGAAATATTGCGACCATCCACTTCAAACTCTTCCCATTCAATACTCGGCGAGGCTTCAGATCGTGATCTACCACGAGGCGGTTCGTGCTCAAGACCATTCGTTTGTGCTTGTGGTGTGTGACGTCTTTGAATCTGGCGCATTTTGAATTTCGTAAAATCTTGTGGAGTCTCTTGGTTAACCGCGTCCTTTGGCGGTGGCCACCGCCACTTGCCAATTCGAACTGTTTTTGCACGGCCATATGGATCTAAAAATGGCCTAGCTTCGGAAGGATCGCCGTCATGCAAAGGTGGTGGCATGGGAGGTGGTGGAGGAGGAGGTGCTCCAGTTGAAGAACTTTCGTTGGATTCCCGTCTCGACTTTACAGTATTTCTAGGCGGTGAGTGCACTTGGGCTTGGACAATAGTTGAAGATCGAACTGGAGAAGTCGGGACTGAGTCTGAAGGCTCTGTGACTTGACCAGCGAGAAGGGTTTGTAAAGCTTGATTTTGAGCCAGTAATTGTTGTTGAATTTGCAAATTTTGTGCCATGGCATTTTGAAGAAATGCACGCTGTAAATTTTGATGATAGGCGTTGATATCAACTGTACCAGGAGGCGGCAGATGCAATCCTAAAGCAGCTGCCAAAGCTTCTGGGGTGGCAGGCATAGTGGGCATGGTCGGCATCGATGGTGGCAATGATAACGCCCCAAAGCTAAGAGCAGAAGTTGAAGCGGACGCCGCCCTTGGTGTAGATCCACCGCCTTTTATGGCACCGGAAAGACCTTCTCCATCAGTCAGGCGCTTCAAGCTATCATTCACGAATATTGGATCGAAAAGGTTAGTAATGTAATCGTCGACAGAATCGACACTGGATTCCTTTCTGCTTGTTTTTCTCTTCTCTTCCTTCCCTCCACCTTTGATCAAGAGTCCAATATCTGTGAAGTTGCTAAGAGTTTCCATTGGTTCTTTGTAGTCACAGCTTAATATATTGTCTATAAATTCGTTGTATTTCCTTCCACCTTTAATGCTGGCGGCTAGAGAACGAGCATCAGACATTTCATCGATATTAGGATCGAGGACAGGTGAAAAGAGATCGTCAAGAAATTGGTCTACGTCTGAAGCTTGACTTGGCACGCGCACTCGACGAACATGTGAAGCTAAGCTTGGAGCTTCAGAAGTATCTGACATAGCTGATGACCTACGGACATAAAATAATAATGAATATTAATTTAAATTGAAATTTAAGGTAAGCAGAAAATAACGAAATATTTTATCTTCATTCTTCGTTATAACTATGATATTATTCACTAAGCATTGATAAAGAATAAAAGTTAAATTATTACGGTATACAAATATGTATAATATTAATGATTACCTGACTCCCCCGAATTCAGAACTCTTTTCAATATATGCGCGACTGGACTGCGAGCCCGCTGGCGCTCGCTTGCCGGCATACTGAGACTTTATATAGCGTGATGGTACTGCTCTTGATCCGGTTCCATATTCCATCTCCATGGCTCCTTTACTACTGACAACGCTTGGTACTCCTCCCAACCTTTCCACCGAGTGATAGCGATCATTCAATCGGGATTGAGATAGTCCCAAATCAGCCAATTTAGATGGTTGTGGTGCAGGATTGTCGCCTAAAAGGTTGTCTAATGATCTACTACGGACTTTGTCAGATTGTTGCTCAAAATATCGCTCATTAAGTGCGGACTCTCGCGACAGTATATCATGAGAAATTTTTCTAGAATAATCGTTGGAATGTTTATGCATAATATGAGAGTCTTCTTGTTCCATTTTCCAGTTATATTCCGATAAGCCCTCATCTATAGAGTCTTCCAGCATGCGTTGAATGCTTGGAGAGCGTGACTTTGGAGGATCCGGTGGTGGCACCTGAATAAAAAGTTATTTCTTTAAAAAATAATCTTATTGACGTAAGATTCTTCGTTAACACGCGTTATTCTTTCTAATTATATCGGTGGTAACCAGACAGATATGTTAATTGACAGTCGATCTTTCGTTATTGGTGAATGGCATATGATTGATACACTAACGTCAAGATTTTACTTGCAAAATCAAATGTATTATCTTTTGTGGCGATAGTTCATCATTGTTTTAGAACAGGCAATACTCAATAAAAAAATTAACGTGTTAGTAATTTTCAATTAGTGTGGATATTTCGACAGTATACTAGGTACCTGAGGCCGCGCGGCTCTCTCGGTGTCTACGGAGGAGGCGCGTGGCGGCGGTGCTGGTGGCACCAGGCGCGACGCTGACGCACGCAGCGGCTCATTGCGCCCGCTGCTTAGTGCCGACCAAGTCTCCACTTCGCCCACAGCATCTAATGCATACTCGCATCCCGCCCATTCTAAGAAAAGAAATATATAAAATTGTAATATCAATAAAAGTAAAAAAACTTGTAACTGTTGCTAAATCCACATTTCGGATGTGATAGTTTTTCATCTAGGTGTAACAGTGTAGACTATAGAGAAAGAAATAAAACGTCACCTGTAAGTTGACCGTTATGTTCCATGGTAAGTGACCAACCAGTGAGACCGCGCTGGTGGCCGGCAGCGGCCAGAGCGGCGGCGGCTGCGCGCTCGCACGTCGTCCATGCATCCACGCACACATGACTCATAGTATCTACGCATACATATGTTATAGTAATAACGGAAACTGCTTTATTTTGAGTATTAACTAATTTAATATAAATCTTTAGTGATAAGTTTTGCGATATTTAGACTTTTTTGAATTATCGACTAGCGAAATTTTGGATAATATAATAATAACGAAAACCATATAATACATGCACATTACTTCAGGGTATAATAGGAAGTCGATGTAGGAAAGAATAATGAGAATTGTAAAAGTTGCAAGTCTATGTTACCATCATATAGTCGTAGTGGCATCGCAGGTCTCGCATTGTCGCCCGCGCGCCACTCCAACGCGGTAGGCGGGGCACGGCGTGGTACGCCTGATGCGCGTGCGCTGTTAGCTTCCGCGCCGCAAGCCAAACGCAGAAGCCGGTTGCGTTGACGCCCGCTCGTCGACTCAGATATTAAACGTAGCAAATATCTAAATATACAAAAATGCGTATGTTATATATTAACTAACATAATATTTAACACGAAGTTTTGATATAACACTAACGAGAAACATTAAAAAAAAGTATTATCAGTTACTTCCACAACACACACTATCATCCTCGAAAATTTTTAAAAATATGTAATACAAAATTTACATGTTATACTTTAACGGTTAATGCTTGACCACGATCCCACTTGGTGTTAAGTGAAGATGTGGTCTATAATGGTAAAGCGCATTAACCTAGCAAATGCCTATTCACTCTTTTTTTAAAGACCCCTACATCTAATTGGACGGGAACACGCCGGCAAGTTGCTCCACTCCTATGCTATTACTACCGCTATACCACCACAATACATCATACAATTAACACCATGTGGGATTCTGGTTAGGACTAATTAATTTAAATTAAAAAATAACCGCCTCAAACAACGTATAGCAAAAAACCTGGTAAAATATGAATAACAATAAATGTTTAAACCAAATCGGCATGTATACCGGCAACAACCTTAGCTGTCCTGATAAAAAACGAAGAGCCAAACCTCTTAGTGCGTATATTACTTGTTATTATTACTTACTCGTAAGCTATTACGTCCTTTACCATTTTACGAAAAGATTATTATTTTAATTATTTAATCTATTTAAATAACATGCAAAGATTAAACTTACTTGTGTAACGCCGGACCAGGTTGGAAAGAGGCTAAGCAATGAGCAACCAATTTCCAAACCCTTTCAGAAGATTCTCCACTGGCTTGGTTGCACAACTGGACCAGAATTTCATCACGCAAACCCCTAGAAGCTAAACCTCGTGAGGCTATGTAGTCCGCTAAGACCTGTAGATTTTTACACAATATACGAATTGTTAGAACTTATTATTTACTAATCACATTTTTTATAGTTTAAATAACTCCAGTGAAGGAAGATATCGTGTTTCGATCGATCTTCCAAAAAAGAAAGTTTTCGTGGACATTTAACTTACACTTAGCGCGAAAGATAATTGGGTTTTTTTACGCGAGAGAAAGCCTCGCGTTCCGGCAGTGAAAATATTATGAGTATATTTATTATTTACTAGAATTCAGCGAATAAATGGAAAATAACCTTTTGCCTTGCGTCACCTTCCCCGGCGGCAGATTCGTCACACCATCGCAATATTAATTTAAATATCGCCACAGCATCGTTAAAATCTTGATCCCTGAAAAGATAAAGCGTTTTGTCGCATAAGAAATTACGTCACTTATTTTGTTTGAAATAAAACGAACTTGAATTGTGTGTGTATTGTAAAGTATGTAGTAAATAAGAACTAATAACGAAATTTACCTAACTGCTGCCTTTGACAGGAATGGTTTAGTAATGGGATGTTTCTTAGGACTTAGTTGACCGCCGTCTGCAAAATATACGGAGCTGAACTTGGAGAAAGCGAACTGCTGTAGATCCTTAGGTAGTTGTACTCGATCTTCTTCGGCGTACACATCCCCCGATACCTGTTGGTATTTATTAATTCATTTAGTTTTCAAACGCGAAAGCCATTCACGGAAAAAATAAATTGGTTAGTAGGTAATAAATCAAATCACTTATAGAAATGTACTAAAGTTTAACGTCATTTCGTATATTTAATAGGAAATATTAAATATTTACAATTATTATTTGCTACATGATACAAAGTTTCATCTCACCTTTGTGATATTTTTTTCTGTGTGCGGCGGTTGCCACTCATCTATTTTGGACAGTATAAATGCTAGTTCAGCCGGTACTTCCAGCACTTGTAGACTCTCTGCTTTCGCCTTTTGTTCTGCTGCACGTCTCCTGTAATGTAAATTATGTTCCTGTGTAACGTTGTTAAAAGAACCGTGTAAGTAACTTTCGCCACAACACGTTTTCCTGTCGCTAAATAGTAACATGCAAAAATTTCTATACTGCACTGTATTTAGGGAAATTAAGTGAATAAAGCTATGCATAGTTTTTTTTTGTCTCGTGTGTAACAAAGATGCAAACGGACACGCACATCCCAGGTCTATAGAGGGCAGGCGTTGGGATAGTGTCGGTCTCCGACCGACTAAAAATCTTCACATGGTACTCCAGTCTCACCCGAATTTATACGGGGGTCACGGGATAACATCGAACAGTTCATTCACAACCCCCGCTCGGTGTCCGGGTTGAATGGGCCCGCCTCGGGGCGGGGTGTGAAGCACCTCTCCCGGTATACCATCCCTACGTCGCGACGGAATACGAAACGCGCCGCCTAGCACATCTCGGAAACTATGCATAGTAGTATTTCTCAAAGAGAGATCTCATTGTTTTAGGCTATACAAGTAGTCGTGAATTCGAACTGTTCTTCACGTAACTCGATTGTAAATAAAACTATAGTCATAATAGCTTACTTCGCTGCAGCTTGTTGCGCCTCCAGCCTGCGTCGCTGCGCGTTCCTCTGTTCGCGGAGTGCGGCGACACGCTGTCTCGCCCTGCGCGCGCGCACGTGCGCCTGCACGCGGACCACGCCCCGCCGCGCCCGCTCGTAGCGCTGCCTCTCGCGCGATCCGCGCCACCAAGATTGTATGCGTACCGCGGATTCACGCAGCTGACTGTACCGCTTCCTATGAGTTTATTTCAAATGTTAACAGATATAACGATTTATTTATTAACACTTTGCCGTCCGCGCGTCTTGTAAATATTTATTCGCTTATCGCCGGCAGCATTAATCCTGATTACTTGGCTTGTCGCCCGCCGTTTTGACATTATCCGGAGGTTATGAATTGTTAAATTTTACTGATCTCATCGTTAGTTCTCATAAGTTCTTAACCTTGTTCCCCTACTTTTATGAAATTTCGAAGACATATATACTTAAATAAATATAAAATTTGTTTGTTTTATGTATTTGTTTATTTGCATTTTGTCTGTCGTGTTACCGGCTGTCGACCGCTAGTTTGCGCAGGACACCACTGTGGTGTCGCCGGACGGCATAGTGTTAACAAGCAACAAGGTTAAATAGCGAAATATTTTGTTTACTTTTTATTCTCAATATTAACTCTTGAGAGATTGGTCATAGTTATCAAGTGCCAATCTCTAGAAGTCTGCACTCCTCGATGTCTGCAGCGTTTTTGCACATTATTTCACATTTTTATTATTACAAAAACTTTAAAAACTTTTTTTTAACAAATAAGTCAATTTCGTATCACTATTTTTGATTAGGCGAGATGTTAACATAATTTTAATTAATGCCTGTGACTGGACCTTTAACTTAATAACTATGCTTTTTTCAGTGTTACATATTTTATATAGAGTAAAGAACTCTTTGCGGTATACAAAGTCAATCCTAACCTAGCCAGATAGCCCCTGAGATGCGCTTGCAGCGTTGTAGCGGCTGCACGTAGTTTATCAGCGCGCGCTCTCTCCAACGCTCTGTGGAGCGCCTCGCGGATGAAAACTCGCGCTGCACCCAGTTGAAAGTCAGCACCAGCTGAAAACATATCCAATTATACACTAAGCATAATTTACAATAAGCTGTGTACAATATGCTTCTACATTACAAATTTTTCCAACAAAAAGAAACACAGTAACAAATAAAAACCTATTTGTTTCGGTGATTAACAGAACTACTGTAGTAAATTGTTGTGTGATAAAGTGACAAGAGCAACATATTTTAGAGGTAAAAAATATTGATCTGTACATAACAATAAAATATTAAGGCCCTGTGGCGCATGGGAGAATACTTTATCTTCCCAAACGCGAACTAATAACGTTTGCGTGTTATTCAATATAAACCGAGTACTTTTACGAATAAGGTTTTATTTATATGTTTACTCGTGGTTTGTACAAACATTAGATATTTACAATAAATGTTTGACGTTATACAGAATATTTTAAAAACTCGAATATCGGCCGCCAAGAATGAAGGAAACAGAGAGAGCGTGACCATCGACAAGTGGCATTATTCTTTTTCCATCATAAGTCCAAAGATAATGTGTTGCCACGCCAAAGTCCTTTACCCCACCTATTTTAAAATTATAGTTACAGTATTGAGTAATTACAATGTTGTTCAAATCAAAACTTTTGGGCTTAACTGCTTAGTGATAAAAAAATGATGCTTAGTAGTAACAGAACTACTAATTTATAATTATGCATGTGCCTACCCTTATCGTAGCTAATTTCATAGTAATAGCTTTTTCATTGTTACTAAAAGTAAGTTCAATGTTTAACATAATAGTTCTTTTGTACAAATATACATTATACATATAGAGATTCATTCATGCCGAATCGGAACACCACCCAACGGCCTTTGATCGTTATTTAAATAATATCTCAGCTGTAAAACATGTGTAAAACATTTAGAATCGCGAAACTGTGGAATGTTTATTTTTATAGCATGTTATGCAGTTTCTTAGTAAGTACTTTCACATGTAACAACATTTGTAACACTTTCTCCTCCACTTAAAGAATGCGTAAGTCTCGTTATGTTTATTCTGGTTAACTACATTTTCAACATTGTTTAAATTAGTTTTAACAATGTAACGCTTTTTAAGTCAAACATTTAAAATAGAAATGTTTGTTTCTCGATAGTTTCTATAAAAGAAAATTATACTATGTATTTATATATAAATATAAACTTGCGCGAATTTAAAACCAATTTCAATTTACAACGATTACTCCATTGTATGTTTAGTAAATTTTTTTAAACCCGCAATCTATATAGATAAGTGTAAAAAGAGTACGTAGCGTTGAACTTAATAAACGTCTAGGATCGTTCTGTTTAAAATATTTTAGTAATGTATTAAAAAAATTAATCTCTTTTAAACTGAGTTCATTTCCCCCAAAGAGGCCTCTGCCACATATAATGCATGTAAATTCATCACGGAGAAGCTTTGTGCAAATCAAACGTATGCAAATTCGTCTACTTATACGAATACCGCATTATGCATACAATATGCCGTCTTCCACTTCTAACAATGACGACGTGGGCGTGATTGATTCATATCGGACACTTTATAACACATTCCTAATCTTTTTATGTATATGCTTTTAAGTACAATTGAATTGTAAAAAAAATCTAATAAATAATGAATGTATCAATAAGTAGTATTAGTGAAATGTTTCATTAATACTATGTGATGTCAAAAAGGCTGAAAAATATGAATGCTCGTTCAGAATTCGGTAACTCTCTCATGTTGGCAGATAAAGCAAAGGTTAGCAATTAATAATTTTTTTCTATTTAAAATAAAAATGTTTATTTCGGACAACGGGGATCCATATTACATTAGTAAAACCTTAAAAATTACTATGTTAGTATTCTATTTTTCTTAACGACATTGTCCTTCTCAGCATGTTGACTATGAGTGGATATTTATTTGTTTGGTTTCTTCCTTCCCCTTATTTTTCATTACGATAGGTTATGACAATAATGTCTTAATTTTATCTTAGAAAAAGGTACAACTGATCATATATTTTTTTTTTATTTTTGGGTTGTTTTGTCGCGATTGTATTGTAATGGGAACAGGTTCCCGAAATGCGGGGATATCTATCTATCATATGTATCATGGAAAAAGTTATTTTATAAACTACGACGTTAACGGTGATATCCCATGCCCATAACACACATTAATGGGAACTAAGCTTCAGTAGTTTCTAGGTTACTCACCAGCACCCGTGGGCGGCATCTCAGCGAGGATAGAGTTGCATATCTCTCGGTAGGGCGTCGAACGTGATGGATTCGTCTTCAATAAGTAACTGATCACAAATTGTTTAATTATAATTAAAAAAAGAAATCATTGTAATGGCAATATTACATGAAATACTATTTCAATGATTACTATTATACAGACGATATATTGTATAGTAGTTAATTACATTCGCTTATTATAATTTTGAACAAGCAGATCCTCGTGTGAAGATCATATATTTTAATGAGATGTCCATCTCCTTTATGAAGACCCAAACTAAAGATTGCAGAAAGTTGATCAAATTGATACTACTTGAATACATGAAATACTTGTCGCATTGAAGATCAACTGCGAAAGCAATTCAACAGTGGATATCGATAGGGAATTCAAGATGATGATTCTCTTTTGATAACGAGAACCCATAACAATGAGTATATCATTTATAGTTATACGATATGCACTCATTGTAACTATACAATGAGTTTTTTCTTGTTTACGGTTTAACTTTGGGAGGGATTATCTTAAATATTCACCGGTAACGTTCTACGAAGTTCTGGAAGGGTATTCGTATGGGATAACCGGTTTGCCGTATCTTGATGGTGTCCAGCATGCCGGTGTACCGTAGCTGTGCGAGAACACACGGCAGTTCAAACTTCATGGGGGACTTATCTGTGTTGGGCTTGATGCAGCGTACGAACCAAGGGTTGCAACGAGTCATCGACTCGAGCAGTTGATGCAGACTGTCCGAGAATCTGATAAGATTGGATTCACAATGGTTACTGTTGAACAATTCTTTTAAAACTAATCTTTATTTCATCTTAAGACCTTAAAGTAAAATTTATCCTTTCCTATCACTCATTCAGGTAATGTTACAAAATTGAACTGAATCTCACATTCTCCATATATAACTTTAAGCAGTTAAACTCAGTTTTTATCTCCTTGAAACATTACAGTACATCTATTTATTGTTTCGTAAAATATTACTGTAAATCTTTGAAAATAATCTGCGAGGGGAAAGGTTGGGTGTATCTCAAAAGAACGCACCCAGATCTGAATCAGATTTCTTTTTTTATTTCACTTTACACATTACACATTTTCACCTGATCATAAGTGATACGCTTACTCATAACAACTTTGTGCGGTCGTTAAGATGGTATACACAGAACAACACTGCTCCTCGCTTATAGGCATAGTGTTAAGTCTCGTTACCCTAATAATTTCACTATCTCACTACGCTATTCTAACCAAAAATCACACTATTATTTGTCGGCAGAAATACGAGTTGGTAGATACTGGCTGGTAATCTAGACGGTCGCCAGCAATAGAGACCTACCACCACTTCACGAATAGGAGACCAATATGTAGTACTATATAATATATCTATTTATGTATATATACCTATGTTTGAAACCTTCCAATCAAGACTTGCGCAAGGATAACTTATAAACAGGTTTCACAAGTGATATAACAGGGATTCTAAGTGTAGAAGTAATTTCTTAATGATTGTTATATGCTAAATATCCCTTTAATAACCATTGCGAATAATATTATTTTCGTTAATCAACAGATGTTACCTAGCGGCTACGGTGGGTGTTCTTGGCTTCATAGTGACGAAACGCCCGTTGGCGCCGCGCGGCAGGGTCTTATTGGCATCATGCTGAGCGCGAAGCTGAGCTGACATCTCCGCCACCAGCGGCACCTCACTGCTGCACAGCAGTTCCAGAACATCGCCGCGTAGAGCGTCCCGATTTTTGTCTAGAAAGCCCTCAACGTTGTACCACACCTGGCCCGCGTAGTGCTTGATCTGAAAGTACATCATTAACGTTTATATTTTCTTGAAAATATTGGTAAGCCATTATTTTTTCAAAAACTGACCTTGTAAGGTTATTTGTACCTTATGTTGAAATTTTGCTTAATACGTAGTTCTATACTTCACAAAGTAACAGAAAAAGCTGACAAATAAATAGTAGTTAACAAACATCTCTACTTTTTTTTAGAAAAAAAAACCTAGAAATCAAGAGAATAGTTACTAAGAGGGTAAGATGTTCATGGTCTTTATCAATGAGGTACATAATGACTATATTATTAACATACAGGATAGGCATTCACAGTAAACATCACGTGAACACAACGCCACATTACATTTATATAATTGAGACATAAAACGTAAAATGTTGTTACTTACACCAAATTCGTTAGCTCCTAGTCTAGGCCTCGAATATAGCTCATTAAGCGCGTGGTTATAATGACACTTCTCCAGAAATGATGCGTCAGAAGCTCGGGGGAAATTACTCTCGTCGTCCAATAAGTGCAGTATACCCACGGGCTTCTTACTAAGTAGTTGAATTACTGTAAACAAGAACAAATTTAACAACCAAATCATCATCATCTCAACCAGTAGATGTAGACTGTTGAGTTAGGTGGACAGAGGATATAAGAAGAATCGCTAGGGGTCACCGGACTCAAACAGCACGAGACGGTGCTTTGTGGAACACTTTACAAGAGACCTAACTCCAAACTCTAACATCGTCAGTCGACAAAAGCGCACTACTGGACATAGGCTTTGCTGAAAGATCTCCACTCTGATGAGATATCTGCATCTGGCGGTTTCTTGCGACCTTCACCAGATCGTCAGTCAAACCCAATAAAACAAGTATAAATAAAAACATATAAGTGTTATTATGTACCTGGTGAATTATCGTTCCATGTAAGATTTGACCACTCTAATCGCTCTTTCAGATACTCCTGTTGTTCTAGCTTGAAGATATGTTTATTGAAATAATGTTGCAGAGTTTCATTCGCGTAATTTATACAAAGTTGCTCAAACGAATTCTCTTCCAAATCTTCGAAGCCGAAGATATCCAGAAGAGAGATCCTGTGGGCGTCGTGAAGACCTGCGCGATGGACTATCGAATTGATACGTAAGACCAGCCAGTTGAAAAGTGAAGAATAGAGTGCCTTAGCGAAGGCGTCTCTTGCGTCCAAAGCTTGGTCTATTGGTAAAGGCGACCTCATGCGCTCTGCTCGCGCTGCTGTTACTCGTGTGGTTAATGCCCTAGCCAAAGCCTCGGCGGGAACCTTTAATAAATGCGCCGCCCAACGGACTTCAGCCCCCCCTCCTAACTGCACACCTTCTTGTCCATGACGTAACTGTCTTCTATGAAAATATACATTTCCCAGATGGAGAACTGAAGCTAAAACTCTTATAATGTCTTCTCTTTCTGCATCACCTATACCCAGCACTTGCATAGCTCCACAGAGAGCAGACCAATCGGCTCCTGCGCCAGCACCTCCTGAATCGCCGCCTTGGTTTAAATAAAAGTAATGTTCAGCTGTCAATAAACCCCTCACACGTCTCTGTTCTTCATCAAGTCCCGCTAACAACTCATAAAATACATGATAATTCCGCTCTCCTGGTGACTGTGTGACTATTCTCGACTTTTCAAGTAGATAATGAGCTACTCTGGCGCCCGCTAATGCACCATCTTTGAAATATAGTTCTAAGAGCTTTCCAAAACGACTAGAGTTATGATTTTTTGGTGTTCTCGCATTACCGAATGCTTCTAGCAACGGCGCCGCTTCTAATATTTGCTCTGACACCGGAGCCCTACCCAATGGCGCTGGGGCGACCGCGGCGAGAAACTGAACCGCTAATTTGGTGGATTCAGTTTTCCCAGCACCCGACTCGCCTGAAATAAGTATGGCTTGAGGCTGAGGTAACGATGAGCGAGCGGCGGCAGCTATCGCGAACAGATGTGATGGTAAATCGCCTAATGCCTCTGCAGCGTGATACCTGTAGTAAAAAAAATATTTCTTTAACACGTATAAGCAAAAACTTAAAAGTTACAAATACTTTTTATCTACATTTATCGTGCTTGGATTAAAAGACAAGAATAGGATTCGCTTTCATCACTGAGCATCGTCATTTTCAATATATCGTCCCTTTTTTTTAAATATTTCAACCGGTTACGTGGGGCCAGGGTAATCATCTTTTAAATATTATTTCCTTCATACGACATTTTCTTTACATTTCTGTTCTTCTTTCATGCATCATCTCTCAAACTTTTGTCCCCGCTACACAATATCTATTTTACACCACTAACTTCAGTTCTATTTGCCTTCTAATTACATTCCTACTTATTTTCTTTTACCTATTTTGTTTATCATTTCCTGTACTACTATCTCACTATATTTTGTAATTCGCGGCGATTTACCATCTTCATTCTTTAGTGACATCAAATATATTAAGTTTAATCAAACAAAGAAACAGTACGTTAAAAAGTATTGTATTTTATGTGATACAGCTTTGTTTTGGTACTTATTTCGATTGTATACAGCTTTAACATTGGGCCCACGCCAGTTTAAGACAATACGACTAGAGATTAGGTTAAACGTGTCAAGGTTGTGCAACGTGTTCGATGTCTAACGACATTTTAATTGTTTTAAAGCACATGCACAGAGGTTGTGACCTTCCATTCATATTGTGTACGTGTTTGGATCTAATCCTAAGTTTGTTAGTAGTAATACATACTAGTCAACGGTTAGCATATCAACACAGATGTTTTAACATATTACTTAAATGGAGATTACTTTTGGTTTTTCAAATCAAACATCTGAAGCATCTTAAAGATAATGTTATGTTATGTGTATTAAATTAATAACGATATTAAAATAAATAGTCTATAGTTATTATCAGATATGTTTTAAGCCTTACCTCCTAGCAGTTTGTAAGCCGTACAATGCATCAACAGGCCGGTAAGGGTTAACAGCAACCAATATGGAACCAGCGTATGTATAAATAAGTCCCTGTTCGTATCTTAGTTTCAAATTCCAGAGCAAGGCAGCTTCGTGGAGGTCGTGGAGGCGGGTCATATCCTCTACGCCCGTTGGGCCCAATTCCTCTCGTGGCCATACTGGATCACCCTCCTCTTCGCCATTGCCCATTTGAAGTGCGAACGTCTGAGGCTGCAAGTAATAAAATAAATCAAAATAGTATATTTATTGTTCTATGAAATATAGTGAAACCTTGAAAGATATCATCTCTACATCATCAAGCCTTATTCATGCTGAACAATATAGTGGCGAAAGATATTGTACCTTACATTTTTATAGAAACAAATCCAATGAAATACTATTCAGAACAAAGTCTTTTCAAAAGTACCATGGTCTATTTTAATATTAAAAACATATATTAAATTATAGATGGTCTTTAGAACTTAAGGCAGGGCTAATAAAGTTATTTTCTTCATGGCGTTGGATTATGATTTCCTACTGTCTTATATCTATTAGGCACACTATGACCTAACCAAAGAAACAGCACAAAACCGCAGTCAGACGGAAAATTACTACTTCCCACCACAACTGTGACGTAACAAACTGCACACAGTTCTATCACATCATCTCCGCTGACCTGAACAGCTGGGAAATTTCGCTATCGTGATCATTATGAATGTTATTAAATACATCTTTTGTTCATTAAGCCCGTTCAAACCGTGAGTAAAACTATTGGTACAGAAAATAAAACAAAATATGTAATTACGAATTGTTTGCTAACTTGAGAGAAATACTATAAAC
>DWLS01003224.1:0-16228 GCA_018246255.1 Pachliopta kotzebuea | reverse complement strand
AAATTTTTAATTTTTAATCGACGAAACAAGTCAGTCGTTAGACTTTTAGTAAGTGATACGTTTGCCTATAACTAGGCGCTGGGTAAGATGATATACACAACACCACATTGCGCTCATCGCCTGAGTCATAAGATATTAGTCTCATTACCCCAGTAACTTCACTAGCAAACGGCACCCTTTAAACCGGAATACAGTTATGTTTGTACATAATTTGGCGGTAGGCGGTAGGCGGTAGACGGTGTTCGGCAAAGGGGATTTAGCGCCAGTTAATCGATGGTGAAGTATGCTCATCGAAAATATTCCGGATTTTATATATCGATAGCAAAAAAACTGTCGTTGTGGATGTGAACTGCTGATAAGGATTTTGAATATGAGGAAAGCAACAAAACAGATGGGTTTAATAACTGTTTAGACACCTATTAATGTGAAATCAAACTATAAACTTTCGTATTACAAGCTGTGAACCACAGTTGTAAGTTAACCAATTATGTAATAGAAGCACAAAAGAATCACAAGTTACAATAAGTTATCTGTTCTATCTAAGACTACTCCTAGATAACTTAGATAACTCCCAATATCGATAACGATTGTAAACTACTGTTTGAAGGCTCTAACACTGATGGTAACTTCGGTCTATAGCCAAGGAGAGTTCACTAATAGTAAAATCCGTTTCACCATATATATTACAATAATGTAACTAAGCCGTAAGTCACTGGATGGTGTTGCCATGGTATATTAACAGTGAGATTAGCTTTACATGACGTAATCTAACTTAACGTCCTGTTCCGGTAATCGCTGACTCGTCTTCGCAAATCCCACTCAGCTATTTAACGCACACGAGAACAGTTATGACTTATTTATGGACTTACGTGTGCTTGGGGTCTATAGGATGTTAGTTGACCCATTTTAATAGTGGGTTATGTACCTTTATTGTACTGAATATTTAATATACAAATCAATAGTAATTTGTTGTATGGCCGAGAAATTCATTTATTTACTTGAGTTTACTTTAAACAAGTAAGCGATTAATTTCGAATAGTATATATATAAAATTATTAATGTACATATTCGTATTTATATTTACTGAACTCGTACATAAACGTCTATTACATATATATTCGTATATGGTAACACTATTAAAGAAACATGAATCAAATTTGACTTCAGTACTATAGACGATATTAAAATAATCACAGAGCGCTTCTATAGACAAAACTTATATGGAGGTTTATTGGTTTAGATGATGATGATGTTGAAGGGGTGTAAAAGATCCCACACAACAACTCACGAGACTCAAGCCAGCGTCACCTGGTCGTTGTGTACCTTGCTAATCAATAAATGAGACTGGCTCTCTACTAAGTTATATTGAAACAATGTGATTGGGATAGGCACCAAATATCCCATTATTGCAGTAGCCTATGTCCAGCTGAAGTCTACGTGATGAAGATGATGATAAACAGCAAAGATTTGAATTAATTAAAATGACAGTTAAAGCAATGCTTGCGGTGAACCATTACGGTTAAATAATCGAGTCGTGCTGATAAATTTTGAAAGAGAAATGTACCCGTTAGAAAAACAAACATAACGGTTAAGATTAAAACGTTACAATGGTCCGCTTTTAGCTATTTAACAACAAAACGACAACAATGCTTTTGTCGTTTACCCGGTTATCTAAGCAGCTGACAAAAGTATTACGTTACGATTAAAAGAGGAATTGAAAATTCTTATCCGTATTACAAAGATACGTGAAAATGTAAGAAGTATAATCAAAAGTCAGCAATTTTTAATAAACCTTATATCTTTTATTTTATATAACTTAACATATTTTTTTTAGAAAATTTAGTTTTTAAAAAGAACCCTTCGAAAGTTACTATCATCATTAGCTGATAAAACCCACAGCTAGATTATCTTCCCAATCTCTACACCGATAGTTTACCATATAAAAGAAATATAATAGTCAAATGAATATTCCTAATAATGTATTAATCACTAATATCATAGAACTTCTCTACTATCTATCAACTCAAAATTTTCTACATTAAATGTTCCTTGATAAAAAGTTACAAGTAGTAATTTTAACACAAATTCTTATTAAACTAATATTAAAAGAATATATTACATAGGAATATACATAATCCTTTTAAATGTTAACAAATGTTTTAAGCGTTAACATAAAAACTAACTTCTTTGAATATTCCTTTATATAATATATTATAAGTAATAAGCAAAGTAGAGATTTTAACAAAATTTCCTTTTGGAATAAATTAACAGCATCCTTTAAAATATTAACGAGAAACTTAACTAGTATCTGATAACGCGTTAACATGAAAGCTAACTTCATCGAATACTTGATATAAAGTTAAAGGTAATGTAGTAATTTTACGACAATTTCTATTGGATTAAATTTGAAAAATTTAAACAGTATTCTTTATATTAATTTTAAATTTTAGTAATATATGAAACAGCGTTTTGAAATAAATGGAATGTTCCTTGATGTAAAGTTACTGCTAAGTTTGTACGGCTATTGAAGTTTTTGAATATTCCTGTAATGTAGTATAATAAATAATATAAAAGTCACTTACAAATGTCTTCATGTCGGTAATGCTTAGTAAGGCGGGTGTGATACCGCTGTCGGAGACGAGAAATGCAATGATGCCTCTGCACTAATGCACTATCGTTTTATAGTGACCGGAAGAGATTGTCGCTGCGAGGAGGAAGACGAGAAAGGCTGCCTTTTGGGAGATCTATAGAGCAGCTACAACGTTAGATAAGGGATATGTTCTTTTTTTTCCTATAACTACTTCCATTTGAACGTCTATCGCAATATGTTATATATTTTTTTCAAACAAGACATGATGGTAAGTAGTACGTGGTCGATTCTATTGGTAAAACGGAAAAAAGATGAAGAAGGAAAAGACGAGTCCGTTACATTGAAGAAATAGCTTCAAGGATAAGCACCACTCAAGTTAAAAATTATAAAAAAGACATGGAAAATTTGATTTCTATCTTATAGGGACGATACAACGAAGTATTAAGTATTGAAGTGTAAACTTAACAATTGTTGCCAGCATTGGTTGTGCTCATCGCTTTGAAACATTTCTTAAGTT
The DNA here is from genome assembly GCA_018246255.1 of Pachliopta kotzebuea. Classification (NCBI taxonomy): domain Eukaryota; kingdom Metazoa; phylum Arthropoda; class Insecta; order Lepidoptera; family Papilionidae; genus Pachliopta; species Pachliopta kotzebuea. The sequence goes on along the minus strand of DWLS01003224.1, from coordinate 13,121 downwards.
TCGATACTCTAGTAATTCTACTAGTTAGCTACACCCTTTGAAGTAGAACACAGTAATGTTTCCATACTAGTTTTAGGCAGCTGGATTTGGAGCTGCGATGATATAAAGACGGTCTCCGGAAGCAGAAACTACTAGCAACATACATACGGTTTTTAGTTATTTAACAAGTGTTATAATGAAAAATATATTAACTAAACTATATATATTATCGATTATAAAACCAGAACAAATGAATAAGCTTAGGCTTTTTAAGAATGCCTGACGTTAGACATGCCTTTTACATTATTAAAAGGTTTTACATCAAAGTTTTAAAATAAACTTTAACCAAGTTATCACGTAAACCACCAAATCTAATTCTTTAGAATACTTTACCACGAATGTTACGAGCTTAACACTATTTAGTATCAAAAGAGTTATAAATACTAACGAAAAATATTACTTATTTCTTTACTTACTAACTCGTTTATTTTTATATATACTTATATTATTTTGTAGTTAAGTAAAACTTAAGTACTAAGATTTGTATTTGTTTTTTGAGCCATTTCTGCAATTACCCATGTGATTATGATTAGATTTCAATATGATATAGTAACTTATTAAGTTGTTAAAATTAAAAGCAATATAACTCGCAAAAAAAATTAAAGCATGACTATTTATTAATCTTTAATCTTTTCTTTACTTTGTAACTTTAAAACATAGTATCCGTTATGGTATATTTCGAGAAATTGCTTTAATATACTTAGACCACGAAAAGGGTTCTCTATACAACATTAATCTTGATCAGAGTAAGCTCGAAGACTAGATTTTCTACTTATTTGATAATATCGTCAATAAATATTTGAAGGGAATCGCTTCGAAGTGAATATCCTGCTCACGTTGAAGTTTTATGTAAAAGAAAAAAATATTAAGTAAGACTTAACTTTAAAGAAGATGATTTACTTGTAGCAATAAACCAATTTCTTCTACATAAAGAATAAAAAAAATAATGAATTAACGCATAAATGAATACTAATGTAATAAGAAAATAGTACATATGTTATACATGTCTACTTATACTATTTTCATATTAAAAACAGAAGTAATTAAAAACGTATTTGAACAGTCTAGGAAGGTACTACCTCAGCCTACAAACGGGACTGTGCAAACATTACTGTGTTCTGGTTTAAACGGTGTAGCTAGTGAAATTACTGGGGTAACGAGACTTAACATCTTGTCTTTAGGCGACGAGCGCAATGTGGTGCTGTGTATACCATCTTAACCAGCGCCACATTTTTATTTGCAAGCGTATCACTTACCATCAGGTAACTCTCTCGTAATTCCAACGCATGAGATATTTTCTACTGGACACTGGTTGGTATATATAAATTGTTCCGTCTTACTACATGGTTGTTTATGGAAATTCCTGCTTCACAATCCGTGATGTTCCAGCCTACAGCTGGACTGCTGGAATTGGATTTGTGATTATTAATTATAAAATTAAAATCTTGCCTTGTCTAATGCTTTTTTAATTACGACGTATAATCCGCCACACTCTCTCCCTGGTGAAATTCACGTGCCTTGATTATAATACTAAAGTATGCAAATCTTTGGCACAGTTTACACGGGCTGCAGGAATTTAATTTTCAAGCTAATTTGCGAATTTAAATCGTATATTAAAAATACACAGAACTTAACTACTTATTCTCCTTAAGTAATATTCTATTTATTCATGTATGATGTATAAATCTGTATAGAAAATTCATGCATTTCTTTCTTCAAACATCTTAATATACTAGTGTCTGTTACCGGAGACCGTATAAGTACCACCGTAGCTCCTATTGCAGCCGACAAACAGTACTGTGCAGACCTTACTGAAATCCAGTTTGAAGGGTGCTGTAAGTTAATTAAAATTACTGGGATAACGAGACTTAACACCTTCTCAAGGCGACGAACGGTATGTTGCGATGTGTTTACCATCTTAACCAGTGCCGCGTTATAGGTAAGCGTATCACCTACAATCACGTGAATGCCTTACTCGTATCGTCGCCTCATAGAATTAAAAAAAAATCATGGGGTTTAAGAGGTCCCACACAACAACTCACGGAATCCAAACCAAGCTCACCTGCTAGTGGTACAGCTTGCTAATCAACAAACGAGTCCCTGGGTTCCCTCCTGCATTAGGTCAGCATGGTGGAAGAAGGCCTTGTAGTCCCACTAATGAGAGGAGGTCCTGCAGTGGACGTCTATTGGCCGATGATGATAAACCAATTTTTATACATGAAATTTTAATGAGGATAAATTAAAAGGTACCATCACAGTGCTGCCAAATGATGTAGTACAAAGTGATCTCTATGTTTTTCTCTATATTTTTACAAATCATTTTCTCATTTATTCGATTAAAAAGGAGATGAATTCTTTATGGACTGACACACGCCCAGAAATAATCTAGACAGTCACCGACAGTATAGACCTATCACCGGTACGAATGAAACAAATCGTGTTATAGTGAAAGTTGTTATTAAAATCTTTCGGATCGAACTTAAACGAACAAATAAACAACATATGGTCTTAAAATCTCTTAAGCTATTAACATATAACACTTATAGATTTCTTAAATTTTGGTATTTCAATTTATAAAGCAAATTTTATTTTTTTAAATGAGTTATTGCTAGTACGAAATTTCACGTGATATCCAGTCTTGCCATGACAAAGCAAGCTCGCTTAGATATACTTAACATTGTTATACAGTGGATTGTGAATATTTTATGATAATATAGATGGTGATGATCAAGTTTGGTGGGTTCAGAAAAACTGTACCAACATTGAAAATTCATGTGGTCATATTTCCGCTGCACTAGGAGGTTCTATAATTAAGAATTTTTGTTAAAGATGTTCTTTACAATATCATATAGAGTTGAGTTTCAAAACCATCAATTAAGTACTTTTAATCCATTCAGAATTCATACATAGGTAGTGAGTTTTAATTAACTAACCCTCATTCTCTTTCTCTCATCTTATCTTCCATAATTTTGTTTTATATTACATTTAAATAAAATCAAAATTTCACTACAAAACCTAACAAAATTAAATTGTGCTACTAGTAGTTTCATTGTTTCCTTAGCAACAAAAAGTATCCCAAATAAAACTATCTTTTTTTTTCAGAAAATTTGCTAACATACAGTAAATTAAACGCGAAGTAAAATACATGTAGATGTAGTAAAAATACTTTTACTCGTTCTCTTTTACATCGAGTAAATATATATTTTTAAATCAATTGGGCAACTACTTTACTAGTGTAGTGGTTAAGTGCTTGCTGTATATTGCGGAGTTCTCTGGTTCTATTCCGACGCAACATGTTTTGGAATTCGGTTTGTAAGTCCAGCTAGCTACCACTGCCATCGAGAAGGACGACGACTGAATGTGGTTTTCAGCCGTGGTGTCAGTATGCATGCAGGTGTTAGGGACTGCATGAGTCAGTACCCGGGACGGGCTATGCCAGAGAGATAGCGTCAGAGAGGTCGCGGTAATGTTCCGAACGGAGATCCCGTGACCTCTCCGAACGCTGAGGATGACTACCGTAGGTGTTTTAGCGGGTACAAATCTTCAGATAACCTTGACTTCCCCCCACAAGGCAAGGTATCTTTACGATGTTCGACAGCGTTTCGTTGTCAAAATCAGGCTTCACCATTTTCGGTTTCATTGTCACTTATCACCACATAAATTCTCTTATCGACGATAAGTAATAAATTACTGGTGGTAAGCCTAAATTGCTGGAGACCGTCAAGGTAGGTACCATCGCAGCTCCTATACCCGACAAAGAACACTGTGTTAACTACTGTGTTCCAGTTTGAAGGTTGCTAATAAAATTACTGGGTTAACGAGACTGTGGCGCAATGTGGTGCTGTATACTGTACCGTATTCACCAGCGCCACGTTTTTATGGGCAAGTGTCTCACTTACCATCAGGCAAATACTTTGGTCATCACGGTGCATTTAAAAAAAACAGAGTAGGGTATAAACTTCTTCGCTGAAATTATATCGTATTAGGATTATACTGTACCATTCATTTTCGTCATTTTGATTAAAAAAGGAATTTTATTACTTAAATCAAAAAAAAAACTACGTCTGTAAGCTGTTGAGTGTATATAAGAGAATGGAATTACTCAACAATTGTATCATATCCAGCAATCCACCACTTTCATCTTTCTAATAAGCAAGCACTAAGAACTCAATTACTTTTACAGTGAAGGTAGAGAGGAAGTAAGTACGTCCGAATTGAATTTTGTAACACAATAACAACTTAAAAATAATCAAAAGTTTTTTAAAGTTAAAAAAAAGAAAGAAAAGTTTTAAGTTAATTTATAACGAGACTTTCGAAATGTATTATTTCTCTTACATTACTCAGAGTTGAATGATATTAAAAGGACTCATGTCCAGGGCACATCCAAAGATTGATCTGGTGATGATACTAAAATTACAGACACTCTATCAAATATTCCCACTGTTGGGATTACGAGCTGTTTCTACTTAGAAGTCAAATTCGTTTATTTAAGACAACAACCAAAGGTACATCCGCTAGATGTAATCACAGCTATAGTATCTTTGAACCTTGGTTTCTTTACCGGGAGGTAAGAGTCAGTGGGAATCGAACCCGCTTCCTGTCTATTAGTAAAGTCATAATTATAATTTAATTATTAGTTTATGTTCATATGAAACCTTAATAGTATTCTTTTATTTACCTACTATACGACACTTACATTGCTTTTTTATATTCGATAAGGATCAAGGCGTTCACTTGATGGTAAGTGAAAAGTCAGCCCATAACAACGTGGCACTAATTAAATACAACACCACAATGCGCTTGCCCCCTTGACACGTAAGTGCTGTCTTATTAGCCCAGTAATTTCACTAGCATACCACCGCCTTCGAACTAGAATACAGTAATGTTTGCACATTACTATTTGGCGGTAAAAATACGAGCTGCGGTGCTACCTACCTTCTATTTAATTAACAGAAATTAACTGTCCCCAAAACTTACTTTTTAATTTTAACTACAAACCCTACTGAGTTAAAAAATAACTTCCGCGTTTAATATTTTATTAATACACAAAATTCTCAGTAGAAAACATTAAAATTTGTGTTTTAAATTTGTGAGTCTGCGCCAGTTAGGTTTTGTGGTAGAGGCTAAGGTATTTTTTTATGTAATTAGGGTCTTGTTACTTAACTCATATTCGTAGAAATCCCTAAAATCTTAGGAGAAAATTAAATGTTTATCCTGCTCTAAACACTAGTAATGAAATCTTAAAAAAAATACAGTTTAGTAAATTTCCTATCTACCTTAAATTACATGAAGTATGAAATGAGAATATGGGAGAGAGGAAGAGAGAGATCTCTCACTTTCTCTTCGACATTCAACACATTTTCTAGTATAGTAATGTAAGTACATGCCGATGATATGATGAAGCGGATCAGTCAACGTGAAGATCTTGGGTGGAGGCATATTTGCAGCAGAGGCATTTATCAACTGATGATGATGATAACAATGACAGTAAGGTTTTTAAAAGGCAGTTAATTACTAAAATTTCAGTTATTTTTTCTGCTAATGCCTCTTCATTTCTAAAAGTTTATTTAATATCAAAAATCTGACCTCTGGAGGGCGAGTTAATTCTATGTGGACATTTTTTTATTCCACGAGACGGGCATGACGACAACGTGGACGTGATATGCTTGTCTATAACATAATACTGGTTCAGATGGCATACAGTGAACCATATTGTACTAGTCGCTTTCAAGCATATGATGATAATGTCAGTACCCCAGTAATTTTACTAGTATGCCATACAGCACCCTTCAAACCTGAACAGAGTAATGTTCACACAGTACTGTTTATCGGTTGCAATAGAAGCTGCAGTGGTACCTACCTAGACAGCCTTCTGCAAGAGAGACCTAATAGTGATGTACTTTTGATATAAATCACTATTATTATTTACCCCAGTAATTTTACCAGATGAAATCCTTTGACACATTGTCATTACTTTTAGGAAATACCATCTTAACTAGTACCGCGTTATGAGCAGGCGTATCATTTACCTTCAGGTGAAGGACGAATAAAAAAAGTTTCATTCTGAAGTTAGGTTTGAGTTTCGTTAAATTAAATTCATCATCATCATCAGCCGATAAACGCCGACTGCTGGATACAGACCTCCCCCAAAGATCTCCACTCCGACCGGTCATTCGCTATATGCATCCAGTGGATTCCTGCGACCATCACCAGATCGTCAGTCCACCTAGTGAAGGTCTACTACGTTTACCAGTACGGTAAATTTAATTATTACTTAACAAATTAAGTGGGGAGGAATCTATAGTAATAAATCATCAGCCAACACACCGTTCTCTTGCCGTTTTAATATTCAAGAAACATTTCACTCCACATTCATCTTAACATCGCAGCCGCATGAAAATTACAATAAATTGAAAATTTAGAACTTGGTATAAATTATAATTTCAATTAATACTCAAGTCCAAAGTTTCGTATTGTTTTATCACAACATTCCCGAGAACGGTTTAACTTTAAGTCGTTTTCACACTATCCGGTTAAATTCGCGCAGTTAAGTAAATTACTGACTTAAACTTAACGCACGTACCATGAAAATTATTCATTTGATGGCAAGTTATATTATACGCTTACCCGTAACATAGTGCTGGTTATAATATTATACACAGCACCTCATTGCACTCGTCGCTTTGAGACATATATTAAATCTCGTTACCCCAGTAATTTTACTAGCTATAACGTTCAAAACTAGAACAATTTTACTGTTGCACAGTATCTTTGAGCTGCGGTGGCAACAGAGATCTACCACCAGTGAAAAAAGATTTAAAGTCTCACCATTCTCATGTTACTAGCGAAGTAGTTGGTATGAAGGCTAAGGTATGAAACTATACATGATAATTGACTGTAAGAACCAGCACTAGAACTAATAATATAGGTTTTACTATCAACTACATTCTTCAAGAAAATATGTACACAAAAAAGTAGTACTATTTTGTACTTTTTAATAATATTTTTAACTTATATTAAATATTTACTAGTCCGGGTGTTAGGTCTCTGTTGTCGGAGACCGTCGGTACCACCTCAGCTCCTATTTCTACCGACAAATAGTAATATACAAACATTACTGTCTTCTGCTTTTAACCGTACTGTATACTAGTGAAATTACTGGGGTAACGAGACTTAACACCTTACATTTGAAGGCGATGAGCTTAATGTAGTGTTGTGTATACCATCTAAACCAGCGCCGCGTTGTTAAGAGCAGGAGTATCACTTAAAATGTGATGAATGCCTTGCTCGACTCGACGCCTCCTCGAATAGAATAAATCATGGAAATTAGTCAATTCACGGAAAATATACTTCTAAAATAAAAAACCTAAATAAAATTATTGTTTTTTTTTAGTCTATTACGTCAGTAACAGCGCATGAACTTGGTAGAGAGTAACTGGTAATTTTTCCAACGCGGTTTACGGACGTGGTTATGTAAATGAATAGAATGAGGTAACTATTTCGTACTTGCGTCATAGACAATTAAATGTACAGAGAACCCAATCTAGAGTTTAGGTAAATAGTTTATAAATATTTCGCTCTAATTTAAATTTGTTTCGTAACTCTGTGGAAACCTATTGAAATATACTCACATTACGTATACATCGATTTCAAACACCAATCGTTTGTGTATCGAAATTTGTTCACAATAGGAGTACTAACTTCTATTTTATATTAAAGAATTTTTTTAATCACCTGATAGTAAGTGATTCGCTTGCCTATAACAACGCGGCGCTGGTTAAGACGGTATAGACAGCACCACATTGCGCTCTTCGCCTTGAAACATGAGCTGTTAAGTCTCGTTATCCCAGTAATTGCACTAGCTTACAACGCCTTTCAAATTAGATCACAGTAATGTTTGTATACTGCTAATAGTAGGCTGCAATAGGAGCTCTGGCCTACCTATATAGACGTCGAAGTTTATTACAAATATTACAGTAATATTGGTTCTTCCAGGGTCAGCAATACGCCAGTGGTGCCTCTGATGCTGCAGGCGTCTATAGGCTATGGTAATTGCATGCCATTAGGTAGACCTTATGCTTGTTTTTCACCTTAGTGGTATGAAAAACAAAAAAATACTAGGTAATTATTAATGCTCCCGAGGCGGACGTCAAGTACGAAGTGGTCTCGTAATTTGTCGGAGTATACTGTTTATACTGGAGACGGTAACAGCTCTCCTTGGGATGTGCTCAGCAGTTGTGCGGCTCCGGTGAGTTCCGCAGGAGATCCCGGGTTCTTCTGCAATGCACTGAGGATGACCACCGAGCGGGTTTTAGTGGGTATCAATCCCACATATCCTTCCCCCCAGAAGCAGGATATTTTTTGAAGATTTCCACCGCATCAAAAAAAAGAGATCATAAGTAATACTGCGGTTTAAAAGCTACGAAGCCTCAGTAAAGTAACGTGTTAAAGTTATTACATCCCTTTGCTGTTCCTGGTTAAAAAACAACACAGTCCGTAAGCACCCTTAATTTCTACAATGAATATAAATAAAACAGACAAACGCGAAGGTCCCGATAACTTTGCCGGTCAAATAATTTACATCGCGCTCGATTTGAATTAATTACCATCTCTAGCTCACGCCGCAGCGAAAATGTCTATTTAACTTTTTCTTATTATTGGTAATAAACATCTATTGACGGAGATCGTCTATATACCATCATAGTTCTTATTCCTACAGCTGAACAGTACTGTGCAGATATTGCTATGGTTCGGTTTGAAGGGCTTTCTAACTAGTGAAATTACCGGGGTAATGAGATAATTTAACGTCTCGATTTTTATCACATCTAAAGCAAGCGTTTGGCTTCATTATTCAGTCCAGCTGTGGGAATATTTAAGAGAAGAGTAATTAGGTTCTGGACTTATCAGCGTTAGCGTTAAAGACTACATCACCAGAAATGTCATGTCTATATTACACAAAAATATGTTCAGTTTTTTTTTAATATGCAAAGCGGCAATGTCTAAGGTTTTAATGCGTTTTAACTTAGTGGATGCTTATTCACTCTTGATTTGAAGACATCCATTTCATCGATTTCATCATCATCATTGTCAGCCGGATAACGCCCACTGATGCATAACTCTCTCAAGGATCTCCTCGCCAAAGGGTCCTGCTCAACCATTTATATTATTTGTATAGTTACTATTTTTATAAGTAATATGATTAGAAATTATAATAAGTCTTCTATACGTAAAGTTCACTGTAATTAGTAATATAGTTTGGAATTCCAAGTTCCTTAAAATAATACATAATTATGTTCAACTCGCTGAGTTTCTTGCGCCCATTCTTCTAAAGTCCGTGGTATTTGCTTTGCGAATGGTTTATAGATTACTAACGTTTAGTAAGTGAACTTTATTCTCTTATATTGATTATAAAAATAGACTTCAACCTTTTTCTTTTCTACGAGACGAGATAAGCATTCTGACTATAAGTAATACATTTTCCCATAACATAGCGCTGGTTAAGATGGTATACATAAAGTGATGTCTCGTTATCCCAGTAATTTTACTAGCATACAACACCCTTCAAGTCAGAACACAGTAATGTTTGTCGGCTGCAATAGGAGCTGCGGTGGTAGCTAGGTCTCAGACATCAGACCTACCACTAGTATAATAAAAGTCTCACTATTACTAGACGATATATATTAGTAAAGAGTAATACTTACCATCAGTTGATCGTCAAGATTCTCTTGTATTATTACCAAATTTTTTTTACTTAGGTCATTGTCAGCTCTATATAGATTGTAGTGCTTAAGATGATGGATGCCCTAAAGTGCTTCCAGGCACTGATTCTGTTTACCAATAAACGGTTTCAGGTTACGGTTTTTATATATTTTTTGGCATCAAGACGAAAAAGACCTTCACGTGATGGTAAGTGATACTCTCGCCTATAACAACACTGGTTAAAATGGTATACACAGCACCACATTGCGCTCGTCTTAAGACGAAATATTAAATCTCATTACCCCAGTAATTTCACTAGCATACAGCACCCTTCAAATCGGAATACATTAATGTTTGCATAGTACTGTTCGTCGGCTTTAATAAGCTGCGGTGGTACCTTTACCACCGCAGCTTATTAAAGCTGTTAATTACTGCCTCTGGTAACAGACTTACCAGTAATAAATTATAATTTTGACCCTAAGTGAAACTGTGGTCGAGTTTTGTTCTATTGTAGATAAAAAAATGCTGATGTACCAACTATATATATGTATTGGTTTTTGTAGCAGTAATAATTTTCAAATATATATAACAAATACATAACAAATTGTTTATATAACCGGAGTAAGATTTTCTGCTCCGGTTTTTTCTTTCTCGTAACTTACATCAACTTTAATAAGTAACGTTATACTGAATGCAGGATTTCCGGTTATTTTGCAACGGCGCAGTGTATGCCTTTTAACTGCGCGGGCGCATTCGATTCACGTAACGTACGTTTCATCTAACGCTCGTACCGTTGTAATAAAGCTTGCACCTTAAAATTATAGAGTACTGGTTCACTTGTACGTTTACTTTCTGTACAAGGTCGTGGCATTTTAACCAATGATCAAAAAGAGAAGTTTTACCAGTTTAACCTTTCCGAACTTATGATTCCGTTCATTTATACAATGTAAAAAAAACATAAATATATAACAATTTAAAAATAAACATCCAAATATGCGAAACATTGGTACTATCAATGCATTCATCTGATGGTAAGTGATATGTTGCCCATAACAATGTGGCGCTTATTAAGATGGTATACACAGCATCATGTGATATGATCGGGCCCCACACAACAACTCACGGGACACAAGCCTACCTCACCTGCTCGTGTTGGAACCTGATAATCAACAAACGAAGCTCTGACTTCCCAACCCTCATTGGGCCAGCGTGGTTGGAGATGGCACAAATCCCCCCACTGTGATGAGTGATGACAGAAATCGCCGCGTTGTCATAAAATTTGCTAAGGAAGTTATGAAAAAAATAACTAAATAAGGGATTAGAAAAGTATACGCGAAAAATATAATGTAATGTATCAATAAATAAATATATAATGTAATAAACAAATAAATATAATGCATATAAAGATAAAAAACAGATAAATATAAACGCGGCGAACATGGAATGAGAGGCGATGCCTGAAAGAAGAGTTAAGAGATGTAGAGGTACATAAAAGAGTGACAGATAGAAATATAGAATGGAAGAAGACATAGGTTAAGGAAAAGAAAAGATGAAAAAGATAAAAAGAGCAAATAAAAATAAAAGTAAAAAAGGACCCTCACTAAATCTCGAAAGGTGAACGCAAAAAAAATCCTGCCTTATATAAGGAAAGACCTATGTCCAGCAATGATCGTCTATCGGCTAGTGAAGAAATAATAGAAATAAGAAGAAGTATATATGTGTATGTACGTTTTGTGATGGTAGATAATGAGTTAGCTTTAGCATTAAATGTAATTAGGATAGAAAAAGCTTCGAACTATAATATCACGGAAAAACAGAAAATATATATTTGTCAATTTTTTAACATTCTCCTTAATATAATACTATCATAGTCATCGTTAACAATAGTAAGAGGTTGAAGGATTTTTACTGGCGGTAGGTCTCTGTGTTTAGCAGCAGGGTAGGGCACCGGTGAGTTAATAGGAGATCCCGGAGCCAACTGTTATGCACCGAGGTTGGCCACCGAGAGGGTTTTAGTGGGTATAAATCCCACATAACCCTGTCTTCCCACCAAAAGCAGGGTATCTTTGAAAGACTATCCCCACAACAAAAAAAGGTATCATTGACCGCCTAGGTAAGTACCACTGTAGCTCCTATTTCTACTGCCAAATAGTAACGTGCAAACATTACTGTGTTCCGGTTTGAATGGAGTAGTATGTTAGAGAAATTACCGGGAAACGAGACAACACCTTATGTCTCAGGCGATGAGTGCAATGTGGTGATGTGTTAATTAACCAGAGCAAGACATTGTTATGAGCAAGCGTATCACTTACCACCGGGTTGAACGCCTTACTCGTCGCCTCGACAAATAAAAAAATTCTACACTTAATTTAGAGTGCGATTTAGATTTCAAATAGACACTCAAATATCTCTGTATTATTAAAAAAAATATTAAGTTTTGAACAATAGTTTTTTTTGTTTTCTTTAAACAAATATCTAGATTAAACTTTCGCCTGGATTGTTTACTAGTTATGGATACAAGACCGGAATGTTCTAGAGAGTGTAAACGGGGGAAAGTAATTACATATCTATTACATAGATATTGATGATCGATCCGATACAATTACAGCGCACGATTATTTAATTAGACACTCAGACAGATTTCTTTTACCTTCTATATAATTAAAGGAGACTAGCTAGTGTTGCCAGAGTTACGATATAATAGATACACAGCAGCGCATTCGTCGTTTTAAGACTAAGGGTGTTAAGTCTCATTACCCCAGTAATTTCAAAAGCAAATCGGAATCCTAATCCTAAACTGTAGTGCTCGCAAAGTACTTTTTGTATTAGTTTTTAAATCTTTATTTAGGAATAAAGTAAAAGATTTTCTTTATGTTTTATATAATACATATTAATATACTTTTACTGAACTTAGTAATAGACAATTAATGAACACTTACAATTTTACTGTAATAATTTTGAAGAGAACAATATCTGTTCAATAGGAGGGATATAAGCAATCACAGCTTTGTGCTACAGAACACAACCTAACGAGGTCTATTTATTAACTCTTTGCTTTTGTCTTTTATAATACTTTATAACAAAGCGTTTACTTTTTGTTTAATTCAAGTTCTGTTTAATTACTAAATAGAAAATAATAAATATTACATTACCTTAATTTTTTTTGGATCTTCTCTCGTGTACAAAATATTTAACCCTCACAAAATTCTTCCTAATAAAAAGCTTTAATTCTTGTAAGGTAATAGCCAGACTTTTTGTTTTTTAAAAAAAATAATTTAGTTTACTTGCTTTAAACATAACATTAGTCTATTAGTAGATAAAAATTATAAAAACAAACAAGTATTTGATAAGCAAACAAGGTCTCCGACAATAGTCCGAGGAAT
>DWLS01003223.1:0-16230 GCA_018246255.1 Pachliopta kotzebuea | reverse complement strand
TGCCATTTTAAAGGTAACTTCATAATGCCTCTCTCGTAGAAGTCCTGGTCTCTATTTGCAAAAAACTCTAGTAGCCGTAACATATTTAAAAGATATAAGAGTTATTAATGTTGTGGTATAATTATGTAAACTATTTAATTACGTTAACTATATTTAAATAAGTTAAATTTCACTAATATAACATTAGGAATCTAAAAGGCAGTTAGAATTGGAAAATGGATGTGAGTTTACATAGTCAATACTTAAGGGCCTTTTATATTCCTAATTTATAACTTAATATGACCGACAACAAGCAGTAAGCAACTCAACCATCAACCTCACTTTCACTTGTTCTGTACTTAACACAATGACATATTTAACCTTTATTACTTACAAGGTATGGTCACCTCATGCTATTGTTTTTCCTTGACGAATATTACGTAAAATTCTATTATTGGAAAAAAATTGTTTATGATATAATGAATTATAATGCATTTATTTCATTTACAACAACATTTAAAAGGCAATAAGCTTTACCACAATTTCATATGTATATATTACTATAAGTATTTAAGTGAGTCTTATGTAAGTTCTTCAATAGTTTATCATGACTTTTGATTACACAGCTGTTAAAAACGTATTTACGATTTGATAACGGGATCTGAAATTATAATAATACATAACATTATTCTTTGGCGAGTCCTATGTTCAGCAGTAAACTGCCGCAGGCAGGTGATGATCATGATGATGATAAATATAATTAACGATATTTCCAAAAATTCTTCTAAAGTTTACATAGTTTTTTTAAAGTAAAAGTAAAATATTGACTGTACATTTTCTTGGAGAGTTTCTGAAGTCAGAAGTTCGATAAAAATATGAAACTGTTGCATAAAGTTTAAAGCATAGTCTTAAATAACTTACGTGATTGTAGCTTCTTCTGTATACACCAAGTTTCGATGCTTTACACATTTTATCGCTAACGGAAGCAGACACCGACTCTGGCAACGAGAATCTGTGCTAAAAGCTCGTTAAAAGATTGTAAAATTACTTCGACCTGTTTTAAATATAACGCAAGGTTGCAATTTATAATAATTAGACACCATCATAGACTGTAAAAGTATAAGAATGCTGTATACATCGATAACAATAATAAAATCGTAACACCTGAAGAATGTTTCCTATTTGGTATCCAATACATTCCGACAAATTGTTTTAATATTTAGAATCGGACCTTCCAGGTATATTAGATATGTAGTTAAATATTCTTCTCCAAAGAACAGCTACCTCATTATTTCTGTCATAGGCACTCGGAGCCTTATCTCACAAGGAATAACAAGCCCATGTATTCCCATTTATTTTTCTATTTCTTATTAACAGTTAACACGAGAATCTAGCATCTCGATTTTTAATAATAAGAATAGATGTTTTGTAGAATATATAAACAATACCTATATCCCGGGGAAAAGAATCATGTTGAATATGTCTAAGCTTTATTGGATGACATATTTTCAAAGGACAAGTTAAGAAATTTTCTGACGGTAGGCCTCCAATATTTTTTACAAGCGGTAATTAAAAAAGTTACGTTACGAACAAAATTAGCTTAGATTAGTGCGGTATTAAAATAACATGTGGACACCTGCCAAGAGATTTTATAAGGGACGTTGAATCATCACAACTTCTGTAACAGTAACTAAAATAACGAAAGACTAGTTATCACCTGTGAAAGTTGCATGTAAATTGTTTTTAGTACTGCGAAATAAAAAACATCATAAATTTATTAAGCCATAAAAAAGATGGCAATGATTATATTTGCTTATAAAATTTGTTTTGAAGTTTAGTTATGAGAATTGTGATTGTATAATAAATATTTACAATAATGTTTACATATCAACTGTGTGTGATTTTGATAAAGAATTCGCTTATGATCATTTACAAAAATTATTTAAAACGTAAATACAGTTTTCATGTAAAATTGGAGCTTTGACTTTTCTATTAAAATTTATAAGTTATGCAATATTATAAATATATATAATTTCATTAAAGGGAGAAGAAAAAGCTGTAACGTTTTTGAGTCTATGTAGACGGTTTTGCAATTGTTTTAAGGAAGATTTTTTAGTTCTGTAAAATACTTCTAAAATTTTTAACAACAAAAAAAAATGATTTATATATCCTGTCCATTTAAAATTTATCAATTTACAGACTGCATAATAAAAAAGATTAATTTGTTCATAACACAATGCAACTAAAGAGTGATCAAGATACGGATAACGATATCAATTTTGTATAAAACCCGCATGGGTCTAATGTACTTAATAAAGGAGCCAGTAATATTCAATTGTGTGATAAATTATAGCAAATCACACATTCATTGAAAATATGGCACCAGTGTATTAATATTGAATATTGCTGCGATAATATATCGGTTCATGGAGGAAATCCTATGCATTTAGATGATATATGCAATTTATTATCAGCTAGTAATAGAATACATATACATTTCCAAAAGCTAATATTTTGCTTTGCATATATTTTATTGTAGTAATGTTTCAGACCTCGCCATTAAATTAATCCTAACGACAATTTTAAATAGTGTACTGCTCTATTAGGTCTAGAAGCCGTGACCTTTATTTCACATATGATATGAGGCCATAGGCCGTGATCTAGTAATTCTCATTAATTCATTAGCGAGACTAAAAAGTGCTATCTTAGTTAAATATTTTAAAAAAGCTATTCCTTATTTAGCCTATACAACTGCCTTTAAACGAATGTTGATATTTATCGAACAGTAAAGCAAATATTATTTTTTTCCTACTTAAGATAACTTACTTAAGATAACCGGATCATGTTAATATCAATAAATTAAGAATTCATATTATGTTGATTTTGTTTAAATAATAATTCACAGATTATATTTAAAATAAAATCAACATTTCCCATGTGCAGACATCGTAAATTGAACTTATAAAAAGTATATATAAAGTGAGGGTCTTCAGACAACGGAAGAGGACCAATTGGTCTTTTGAAAGAAATTCGTAATCGAATTAATGACAATGAACCGTAGGACAGCAGGCCCTTTGGTAATCATGGCATCGTTAAATGACAACGGAATTGATCATAGACTTGGTTATAGTTTTTTATTCCACAGAAAAACAAACCTTTATGTCATGCTGTATTGGACATTCTGTACTTAGAATACGGTTTAAATTCATTCAATTGTAATAATTCAACGTTCGCTTTAGTCATCTACTGTGAAATAACTGAGACGTAGGTAGGTTTATTGGTTTGTACAGTCACCTTTTGCAAAGCGACATACAAAGATAACGTAATACGTTTTCACAATACATAGTTCTGAATATAAATACTAACATAAAGATTTTAACAGTAATTAAGGTTTTTTTAAAGAGATCACATGTATCGAATTTAAGATAGACATACTTTTTTCCAAAAAATATTAAAAAAAACGGTTCTGTTAAAAGTTGGGCGTAGCCTTTAGTGCATGAAACAGAAACGATGTTTACTTCTGCCCCCAAATTTGTTGTGTGCAAACATTATTGTAATCCAAATTGAAAACTATTGTAGCCAGTAAAATTCCTACGAGATGCAACATTTTATTCGTTAAGGCAACGAATGCAATATGTTGCAGTATTTGAATACATTTATTATCAGATGAACCTTCTGCTAATCTCGTAGAAATCAAAAGGGAGAAACCTTTTTATTTAATAAAATGTAGCTAAAGTTTACCATCGTTGTTAACTTTATGCACTTTGTTACTTATAATTTCATTTGCTATATTTACTTTCGAATTATCATTTATTAACATTCAAATGATGTTAGCACTTTTAGAAATCCTAGTAACATAATTCAGTCTTTACTATACCATCACAGTAATTTCGGCGTATTGATGTCTCCTGCTGAATAAAGGCTTCCTTCTCCCCAATCACTGTAAATAATGACAAATTATTTATTATAGCTATATAATTTAAATGCGCCTTAAACCTTATTATTGAGCAAAAAAATCTTTAATTCTTATTCTCACTGCTAGTTTCCAATTCACATCTTTCAATTGGTAGTTTTTGCTCATTGTACTCAACAACCTAACGTTATTGAAGTTTTTCTTGG
This sequence comes from Pachliopta kotzebuea, assembly GCA_018246255.1. NCBI lineage: Eukaryota > Metazoa > Arthropoda > Insecta > Lepidoptera > Papilionidae > Pachliopta > Pachliopta kotzebuea. Next base: position 12,132 of record DWLS01003223.1, on the reverse strand, counting down.
AATAATAAAATTATTTTCACACGAATGTTTACAATTCGAGAATATTCGAATATAAAACTACATTGTTATTATAATTTGATTAAAAAGCACATCATTAAAGCATCTTAAACAAAATGTCATATATTTGATAAGACCAGCACCTATGATAATATAGGTTAAAAATGACAACAACTTAGTGTGGTTTAACAGTTAAATGTTTTGAAATACTTCAAGCAAATATTATTATGAATATTTTTCGCTCTTACAGTGAAATATATATCAGTGTTAAGAAAACATTGGAGACAATTTACTTCACCGCAACCTGATGAACTATTTCGATGTAATTTGTAACTACATACATAAGAATAATTAAACATTAGTATATAGTATACATTAGTATGTGTACATCAGTTTTATGATGGTAAATAATAAGAGAGCATTAGTATTAAATTATGTAAATAATAAAATAAATAAGCCCCGGACAATAATATCAGGAAAAAGCACATGAAAAACTTTTTAACAATATCTTTGAAAACAATAAGAAGAGAATTTAGCTTCATCAAAATCCTGTATGTTAAAATATTTAACACGTAATATAGCATATATTATTAAAGCATAATTTAGTTTACCTAATAATTAAGTAAAGTTTGTTAAGACTCGCAATAAACAAATAAACAACTACTACATTTTTAAATATTAGTTATATTTCTCACCACTTTCACCTTAACGAAAATACATATAAAATTTAACAACATGAAGAAAATTTTAAGTAGCTACTATCTCACATCTAGGCTTCTGTAATTTTGCTTGCACTTTTCTTATCTTACATAATTTCCTAATATTATTCTTTTGATAAACATACAAATGTATCCCTATTATAGTCATGACCTTAAGTGCCTTTAAGCAATCATTAATCAAGACTGTACCTTTTCTGTTATAGAGTACAATCAGTACGACTAGGCACCGGTATTGCTAAATGAATACTAGCTTTCACTACACACAATGCGTTTTATGTTCGCAGGTGAAATATTCTTTAAAGCAATAATGAACACGTATAGGAGAATACTTATATAAAGGTAAAGAAAAAGTTTCTCAAGGTGATGAGCGCCACATTGTTATGGGTAGACTTATCACATACAATAGGCGGTGTACATGAATTGGTTTGAATAATAGTGATAGCAGTATACTATCACCATCCTCATATCCATTACTCGAGATTAATATCTTTTAGATTTAATAAAGACATTTTCAAACAAAGAAGTATATCCAAAAGTTGTTTTTATGTTTAAATAGGAGATAAGTCGACTACAGGTTCATTTGGCATATCCACTTGGCTTTAAACCAACTCGTTTTGAAACACTAATGCCGTGGACAGATAACAACTAGAGTATTTTATTCACGTGGTTGAAATTTGGCTTACACGAAACTATCATTACAGTCACTAGAAATATTACTAAAAGATTTGAAATATTGATACTTATACCTGAGAAGAATAATGTATTACATAAACTATGACAGACAGTTCAGTTTCAAGGTCTGAAAAGGCGTTGTTTCAAAACCTACTTAGCTTACGTTTGTTGTAAATGAAAACATCTTGATGAAACCGGTGCGTTCCTAGACCATTTCTTAGATATTTCACATTCACCAAATCGTACTTGATCTGCGTGGTAAATGATTTCCATTGACTTTCTTCTTATAAAGTCCTCGAACCCCAGTAATGAGATCTTCAAGATTTTTTATTTATTTAATTTTTAAAATTATTCCTATTAACTAGTTTTGTCATAATACGAACGTAAAGAAACATTTATAGCCTGTTATATATGAGTAACAAAACTAAAAAGAATCACAATAGATAGTTGACTTCACGTGCCTTGAATACATATCGCTGACAGTGAGCTATAGATATATATTGTGATGTGACTAAGCACAATTACCTTCACATATTATGTTGTTTAGTTCGCCTATACAAGTATCTATATTGTATATCAAGCAAAGTAAAAAGCGCGATTATCTTCACAAGGACACCTAATAATGTTACCTTAACATAGCGTGAGTTATGTTTAAAACATCTTCATGTGTGATGGATGGTGTTATTTAGAATATTACTTATTTACAATGGACTAAGACCTAAACTCAATTTCATGTGATCTTAAGTGTCAACAAAGTTGATGGATATCCCGTATCTTCTATATATGTAGATGGGACAGAAGACTTCCAAATCTATTTCCTTTCGCAATCATTTTATGTATGTGGTGACACTACATTAAAGTCTTTGTCGGATATATCATAAGCTCTTTACACACATTGCCAATATACAAATATTGAAGAGCATTATCAACTGCATTATCTGATGCGATCAATCCCGTGACTCATAAAATTGGTTGAAAACCTGTAAATACATTATGATATCCATATAAGTGCCTCTCCAAAAGGTATATCAAAAATATACTTGTAGTATAAGTTTCCATTGTTTCGTACTTTTTTTTATCTTAAAAATACAAGTTACTCTATCTCATTTCGTCAAGACTAAGGTACATTATGCAAGACTTCAGGATTACCAAAAATAATAAATTTCCATAAGTTAGAGTAAAACTTACATCTCATATTAAGATGTGCCCATCGTTAACAGGTATGGGCTAGATAGGATGAATTCATAGTACCACATTGCGGTTAACACCTTGAGATCACAAAACTTTTTTCCCATTAGTTTTGCAGCTCACAACGCCCATCAAGATGGATCAGGTAACCTTTTGCACACTTCTACTACACGGCTAAACTAAGACTCTATTTATTTTATCCGGTCAAATTATAGTTGATAGCTTGAAACCCGAAAGGTTTACCGATTTTCACACGTCCTTGAAAATAATGAACAACATGACGAAGTCAAAATTTGGTTACGACGTATTAAAATAAACAATTTTACATTCAATGGGCTGGTAATCGTACGAATCCCATCTTGGATACCGGGTGCGTTATATCATTATTTATCGATATTTGTATTAATACTTTTATGATTTCCTACCGAAATCATGTTTTATCCATATTTCATAAATTTGATATATTTCTTTATGTACGAAATTAATCAAGTCCATCGCAATTGTAATAAAGAATTATACTAATTGCGATAAGCGATAATGCTAAAAAGTCAAATCATCATTTAATAGGAATAATTCTGAAACGCAGATTCATATGAATTACTTTTACTTATTTATGAGGCGCATTATATCTAAAACATAAACTTCCTAACATATATTATCAAATAAAGTTTTCAAGAATAAAACCTATCAAACATCTTAACCGTTAATTTATTGTTATCGCGTTTTCTTACCTTTTATTAATGGTCTTTTCACACGAAGTCTGTATAGACAAACACACCCAATAAGTTCCTAATAGACGCTATCCTATAAGATAACTATTTCAATCATTCTAAAAGGTTTGTATTAATAGTCAAAATGTTTAGAAATTTATTTAAAGATCATCATGCAAATGGCCACATGTCCGCTATTAAATAAAAACCTATTTAATTATTGTGTGACACTTTAAACAATGTACACGTTTCAATTTCACCGTAATCGTAATATATAATTTAAACTAAAGAATTATTAAAGAACAACTTTTCATAAATAAAACTTTTCACGATTCAGTAAATTCGTTATAGATTCAGCTATGTAAAAATCAACCGTAATAAACCAATGACCCAATAAACCACAGAGGAAACTATGGTTTGTGTTTTATATCGAAAAAAGGATGTAGAAAAATCAAAGACAATCAGAAATATCTATTTGTATAAAATGTAAATAAAAATATCCTTTTATCTTCTTGCAAATCTTCTCCCATAAGGCTTCGATATAAAACCATGCCAGCCTCTAATATTACTTAGCAGTATTAGACTTAAGCAGTAAATATTACAATTTTGTTGTATTAAGTATATTTTATACCATAGTTATTGTGCTATTATATAGAATAACTATGTATACATAAAAGAAATGTATGCCTGTTATAATATATAATATAGAATGTGTAGTTTTCTTTTAGCAAAACGTGAATGGCATTACAGAGGCAAGGAACAAGCATAGCACAATCAGGTGAAAGTTAGAATAATATTATAAAAGAGCCGTTTCTGTTTATTGGATCTCAAACCTCTTTTTATTCGACGATACGGGTAAGACATTTACCTGATAATAAGTGATACCCCTGCCCGTAACAATATAGTACTGGTTAGTACGATGTGCTCGTCGCTACGAGTTAAGTGGTAAATCTCGTAAACCCAGTTATTTTACTAAATACGAAATAGGAGCTGTGATGTTACCAGACGGTCTCCACCAGCAAAGAATTACGACTTGTTACCAATGATATAATAGAATTATAGTAATTAAAATTATAATATTATTGCACGCGATCCTAATGATTCATTATTGAGGGCAGTGCCGTGTTGTCGCCACTGTATCTAGTTCTTTTGTATATAATACTTTACATGTTTAATTCATTTCTGGTACGCTATACGTGCTACAAATAATTGGTAATTTATTTTACATAGTTGTAGCGATCTTACTATACTTATATAAGTACGCTTACTTTAAAAAATTACAGCTAAACTGATAATAACTACCTTTTAATGGTATTAGAATAAAAAGTACAAGCTTACTTATTAAGAGATTATTATATATTTTCAACACAAAATCCAGCTAATTTCCGTAAGCACCATAATTCAGTTCTTTTTAATTTATCTTAACTTTATCATAACTTTTTAATAAATCTAAGTCATAAAAAGCAAACAAAATTGTTATCAGGCACTGCGTTTTAGATAACTTAGTCTATGACAAGAATTGGAGATAACGTGTAATTACGAGAAATTAAAGGACACGCATAAAATATATGGGATAAATGCCACAAAAAATTAAACTTTGTGAACACAGTATCGTAATGTACAAATAATAACAGAAATTAAACATGTAAACATTTAGGTTAAAAAAGATAATAGAGTTGTTTAAACAAGCCAAAATGTCAACAGAGTATCTGTTTTATATTTAGCTTGACGACTCGCTCTTGGAAAATCCACTGTAATTTTAAAATTTTATAGTTTCTTTTACATTTTCTTTTTAAAATATGGAACTGGAATATTTGATTTATTTTCATGCTCATTAATGTATGAAAGTAAAGAACAAAATCTTTAAATATTTAAAGATTTTGGTTAAAAATACTAATACATATTAGTATCTTTAATCTTTTAGGGAAGAGATGTTTCGCATTCCTTCGTGCCCGTGTTTCATGTATGCATCTATACATAACTGTAACTACATTATTTTTTTCTTATTCTTTTAAGGATATGTATTAACAGTTTTTAATATTTAAAAAAAATTATAATACACACACTGACAGATCTTTAGGAAGACTACATCTAACAGTCGACATCTACTGCTTGGTGTAAATAATAAGTTATAGTTTCAATTGTATTTTTTTTGTAAGATCACTTCTGTATCAAAAAATAATTATTATATCTATTGGTGTATTAATTCGAAAGTGTTTATATATTGTTACAAAAGCTGTTTTTTAGAGTTACACAACTCATTTTGGTAAGTCATTGGTTTGTTAATGGTGTCGTAATCCCGACGTTCGAACGACCATAACATCTGATCAAATATTCATGACCCCTTGACCTATATAATTTGATGGGTGTGATGCTCGCGTTTCATCTTTATCCTATAATTTATTTAGGGACATTAGTAATCACTATATTTGTCACGGATGGTACATTACAAATACATTTTTAGGTTTTTAGGGTATAAAAATCCAACCGCAAAATATACAGCCACGGTGAAAGGCGTTTGAGGTGATAGATATCTCAATGTCATAAACATTGCGTAATATAACTTTTTTAATCATTATTTGCAAAACAATCTATGAAGAATGAACCACATATTTAAACCCAACCTATGAGATAGACTATTTTTCATAATCACATGAACTGCTTGTGCATATTAACAAAGAACATTTAATTTTTTTTTATACTACTACGGTGGCAAACAAGCATACGGCCTGCCCGATGGTAAGCAGTTACCGTAGACTATAGACGCCTGCAGCACCGGAGGCACCACAAGCGCGTTGCCTACCCCGGAGGAACCTTATCACACCCTTTTTGAACGACTCCATTCTGTAGCTCATTGGGAAAACCTCGGTAGCGAGTTCATTCCATAACTTGATGGTTCTTGGGAGGAAGTTCCTTTGAAACCGGACCGTACGTGACCATTGCGGTTTTATAGTATGAGGATGAACTCCCTGCCGATGGCGAACGGTGCGATGGTGAAATGTGGCCGTAGGCATCAGATCAAAGAGTTCTTCAGAACACGGCCCGTTATACAGACGATAGAAGACGCATAGAGCAGCGAAATCGCGCCTGAGACTCAGGTCTTCGAGACCGTCTGTAAGCATGGGATCATCAACGATTCTCACAGCTCGCCTCTGCACCGAGTCGAGACGACTAAATTGGTATTTAGGTGCTCCCGCCAACAGGTGCGAGCAGTACTCCAGGTGAGGCCGCTCTTGAGCTTTATAGAGCAGAAGTCTTTGCCTCGCCGTGAAGTACCACTTCGCTCTATTGAGCACACCAAGCTTTCTTGAGGCTAACCTAACTTTGTCCTCTAGATGACGTTGGTACTGAACTTCACTGGAGATGTTAACTCCTGGGATCCCAATGCTTTTTGAGATAGTTAAAGGAGTGTTCTGGAACAAAGGAGCCACAGTGAATGGAGTTTTTTTTTTTTACTACGATAGATTATGTGATGTGCTGCGCATCATTATTTCATAACCGTTCTTAATTTTGAATTCTAATTTTTACTGCTAAAGCATTGCTAGTATTAAATGAAACGGTTTACTTCGCTCTAATAATTTCCGTTAAAGGTTTTACTTATACCACGAAACAAAAACAACTTAACAGTTTACCTCAAACTTTAAATTGTTAAAACTTGTACTTTCAATCAATATATTAACACTAAAGCGATAAGTATTTTAAACTACATTCACAAGTGACAAATGTCTTATTACAAATATTTCTTTGTTTAAAAACTTTTTTTTTCACGGTAAACGACTAAGTTGTTTGATTTTTTTTACGACAAATTATGCAACGCAAGGACAAAACAATTGGGTTTGTATGTGCGGGTGGACAACAGCGATTAGCAACTTAATAAGTTTAATACATGAGTAAATTGCTCTATGAGTTAACCGTAGAACAAACGTTCCTCAAGGTTCCTCTTTAATACTTTACTTGGTGTAATATTAGTAAAAATCTCTAATCTTAGTTGACTGTGCGTTTTATTTATGTAAGCGGTACATTTTAAAGAAAGACCCCTGAAATTTAGGAACAAGCGTATGAATTTCCTTTCACTTAATCGACAAAAGTATTGAACATAACTACTCTGTCTAGGTTTTTTTTTAACTAATGAATCTCTTTTGTAGATCAGTTACTTCTATTAGACTTTTTTATTTTAGTCGTAATAGATCGTTATAGTAATTAGTTAACATCCTATGTATGATTATATTTCATTTTGACTGCTCTTACTTAGTACGGAAAATTTAATATAGTATCTTCATATCAGCATGTAATTTTGATAATGTATTTGATAGTACCATTATAGTATTTAAATTCTTTTTATGTGTCTTTTTTTGCGATATAATATCGATGAAACATCCATTGTGTGATATCTTGGAGAATCCTTTGATAGTAGTTCATTTAGTATTATAATTGAATTGTTAGGAATGAAATGAATCATTTAACAAACCTCATGCTTTATTAAAAAAATATAATATGCGCTTAAGAAGAATGAGAACAGATATAGCTAGTTTAAGAACATATTATTTTTCTTTTACTAGAATAAACCATGATTTTTTCCTATAGTGTCAATAGTTCTCGTCACTCGTGCAAAACTTATTGCCCTAACAATAACCAAGTTCAAACGCAATAGTCTAAAGAAATAATGCTCATACAAAATGCGCATAACAAAAATATGCGCAAAAAAGTGCAATTGGTACTTACAATTGTACTTGATCATCGTACCGTGTCTACCATAAGAACTATTCCCTAGTTAATATTCTAAGAGCCCTAATTTTTTTCTACATATCCTTCATGATATCTAACCATTTGTTAGCAGGATTTTTTTAATATAAGGTGGTTTTGTGTTTGTCAATTTACTTATGTAATTGATAAATTATAGTGCATTATTATGAATTGTGAAGGCATATTATTTCTTTATTCAAAGTTATTACATTTTTCCTACACGGTTTTAAGTAATCCTTTAGGTGAGTAGTTAAAAAATTGTTTCACAGCTACATAAAGCAATTTAATCATGGTAGTTGTTATTTGAAGGTTAGTTAGCGCTGAGAGCCATGTTGATACAAAATATTCCAATCGGAACTTGTGAAGTGATTTCGTCACGGTGTTGCATAATAAACAGGTGCTTACATAGATCTACTAGCGAGTAGTAACATAAAAAAAAGAAATCACCTCCAGTTATAACTCAAGCTAATTTTCAATTTAACGATAACTTATTATACACTTAATATAAAGATCTATGCCATAAGTGTCGTCTCTTCTTACAATCACAAATGAAATTTGGAAATTCTACCCTAATGGATAAAAAGCAGAAAAGATAATTTTTGTCAATGAGGTAATAAACATACAGATAGTAAGCAGTAATCGTAGCAAAAACGTTTTTGCCTCTACTTAATTTTTCAAATTATGGGTATAAATTAAAAATGGCAAAATTGTGTTTTATTATTTATAGTTATGTAGTTAATCATTTTTATACTTTACAGTTACATTGTCCACATAACCCAACTTTTTTACTTCTCTTTACAGCTGAAGCCGTTCGCTGTTGGACTTGCTCGTCGGATTTGAACCCGCTTTGCAACGACCCTTTCTTGGCTGGGCAAAATGAAAATTCATATTTATTCCGCTTGGAGAACTGTGACGCCACATCCGCTGTCTCCTATCCTTATTTGACATCATCTATTTCTGCTTGTAAAAAGCAGAAAAAATTCGGTAAGCTTATTTAGTTAAGGACAAAAACTAAACAGACCACATTTTCAACACTAGGTGGGCTCATCCTCAAGCATTAACTTTTATGAATTAAACAAAAAGTGATATCTAAATCACAATTTTATCAAATAATGCAAATAACTTTAAAGTAAAATTATATTAAATTAATTTTCTTTTTTAAACAAAATAGTCTAGAGAATTGTAGATCAATATATTTCACACCTGATAACGTGCTAAAGTATAATTTAAAGCTATAAATTGCAGCCAATTAGCTAATTAAAAGCGCGTAATCTAAAACTGTTAATGAGAATAGTCACCTGATCACTTGTGTACTGCTTATTGGATTTACATTGTTGGAAACTACTGACGGTACTTTGTGTTGTGTCACATACTGATGGAACATTAACGCTATATGCCTCTGTATATATTTTTAGTGAAAGAAATCATATCATATATCCATTGTTTATTTACAATGGTTAAATTTAATAAAAAATTTCTACATAGAATGCTTTGTAATGAAAATTGTAACTACGTAGTTTATTTTCTATAAAGAAAGTTTCTAAGCAGGAAAGATAGCTACCTCTTTTAAGATTTATTTCTCTGGTAAATCTGATCTCAAGAGAATCGTTATGTAAATATGTTTTGTTTTTTTACCTATGAAATTACTGAAAAAAAAATACTTTTGTTTAAAGCACAGAAGTGCTTTTGATGAACGTGGCATTCCCCTCACCGCTTTAATAATTAAATATTATCTTGAAAATACTACATTTTGCTAGTGTTTTAAATTGCGACCTAAATTTTAGGTGTAATAATCTAAATAATAACAGACAATAGACTATTACAATGTAACAGAATATAATGATACAAGTACTTATTATTTTATAGCTAAACCCACGCGCATGTTCGTTGCATTCAGTACGTAAAGGCGTTTGATGAGACATGCGTGTAACTGAATCTTAAATAGCATAAGTATGCTGGAATAAACATTTAATACGACCTTTTTGTTAATTATTAACAAAAGGTTAACATAGTATTTAAAAAAAATTAAATAGAAACGTTGAAGTATATTATATTAACCCAATTATTCTTTTTACTTAAAAAACACCTAAATATTATCTATTTTTATACTATCTAGTTTTATTACTCTCACATTATTATGTTTTAGTTCACGGCGACTTGGTAATTTCACGTGGCTGCACATGGAAGCGCAAAGACGACTATTCCAACACATGCCCCAGCACTTCATCCTCTTCGGCCAACGAAGTGATCTCCTTCTGCGAGACCTGCGACTACGACGGCTGCAACGGAGCTTCCGCAATCACTAAGACCATCGCATTACTAATTGCTCCCCTCGGTCTCATACTTTTCAAATAACCTTCAGAAAATAATTGAAACCGTACAAATAGTTATTAATTATTTGGGACCACGCAAAAAGTACCATTATAATTATAATGCACCCACCGTACATTTTGAAACCTAAGAAACCTAAAGCAATAAAATAGATGTTTTTATATCACTTTAAACAAAATGTAGTATCTGTGTCGATTAAATATTTTATAACTGTTCATTAAAAATATTTTTTTCGCCAACAGTCACCTCGTTTTTGTAGCAATAAGAATACAATTTTTTGATCATTAAAAAGGATCGATGAAACATAACGAAATAATTTGAGATATAACATATATAATGTGCTATGAAGTTATGTATTAACAAAATTAGTTTTTCATAAAATATCTGTTCTTTGTTTCTTGAATTCGTACCTAAAAAGTAATTTTCCCAAATAATATTAATCAATAAAAAATAGACAAGGTTTGTGTAAAGGTTGCTGGGTTAACTTTTAAACAGTTTTTAACTTCATTAAAACTGTTTCTTTTTATTATAGTATAATTTTAAAAGTGTGCTAGGTTATATGTTGACTAATTGTAAATATTTTTTGCACGGTGCGTCTCACTTCGTTTTTCACAGTCGTTGAATGTTAAGATGTATTTTTTCTATTATAACCGTTTTTATTAATAACTATATATATGACGATAGATATAATTGGAAAAAATTTAACCACGGTGTCTTGAGTACAAAGTTAATCTTAAATTTTTCGATTTCATTAAATTTAGTTACTAATACAGCGTTTTATTACCAACCGCCCTCCTTTCAACAACTTACTTTTAATTCACATTGAGAAAAGAAAACGATTTAAAGCGAGTAGATGCCTTTTTTTATAATTTAAAATTAATTTGTAAATGTCGAACCTTTACTAACCATTGTATTTGAAATATCTAATGGTATTATATGATAATTTGGCTGTTTAAACGTGACCGCGATATGTAATGGTATGACTGGTTGATTTTCTTGACTCTGCCGCTTGGGTTGATGATTATTTATTCTTCTAAACTATAGGAAACTATCTTATATACAAGTTTTATTAAAACTACTGCGAATTTTAAACTCGAATCATCATAATTTGATAAATTTTAACTGCTACACGTTGGTCTCTCCTAGACATTTCTACGCCAATCAATCCTACGCTGCTCACAACTGAGCGACTATTTTCTGATCGTCGGTTGACCTTAACCAACTTCCTACATTACGAGCATCCTACGCGAAGACCTAAATGCTACATCAGCTCTCAATCCATCAATGAATGTGCCCCGCTCATTGGAACTTAGAGTTAGCAAACTTTAAGGTTATGTTGGAGACCTAAGTTCTACGAGTCCCCATTTTTCAGTTCTGCTCTTTATTGCATTTGGTTTAGGAGCCTTTTTACAAAGCCCTTTGTAAGTTTTTTTTTTAACAGTTCGATGACGTTGACGTGATTGTGATACGCGTGCCCATGAAAACATCGCGCTTATTAAGATGGTATACACTGCACCAAATTACGCTTGTCATCTAGAGACATAAGGCATGTTACCACAGTAATTTCACTATCAAACAGCACCTTTCAAACCAGTACAGTACACAGTACTGTTTATTGGCAGAAATATGAGCTACTTTGGTACTTACACGGTCTCCGATGACCGAATGCTACCACCAGTAAAGTGTAATCTATTTACTCCCACGAGTTTGAGACTTGTTATTGTATGCACTGTTGTAGTTAGTAGATTGTGCAGTAATAAAAGATGTTGTAA